>CAUYLG010016643.1:0-119378 GCA_963573385.1 Cacajao melanocephalus | reverse complement strand
GGGTTAGAAGTCTCATGGAGAACCACAGCCAGGGCAGTGTGTAAGGGAAATGTGGGGTTGAAGCCCACATAAAGAGTCCTGACTGGGGCACTGCCTAGTGGGGCTGTGAGAAGAGGGCCACCATCCTGCAGACCTCAGAATGTTAGATCCACTGACAGCTTGCCCATGTGCCTGGAAAAGCCACAGACACTCAATGCCAGCTCATGAAAGCAGCCAGGAGAGGAGCTGTGCCCTGCAAAGCCACAGGGGCAGAGCTGCCAAAGGCCAAAGACACCTTTTGCATCAGCATAACCTGAATGTGAGACATGAAGTAAAAGGAGATAATTTTGGAGCTTTAAGATTTGACTGCCCCGCTGGATTGTGGACTGATATGGGGCCTGCAGTCCCTCTGTTTTGGCCAATTTCTCCCATTTGGAGTGAGTGTGATTATCCAATGCCTATGTCTCCACTGTATCTAGGAAGTAACTACATTGCTTTTGATTTTACATGCTCATAGGCTGAAGGGACTGGCTGTGTCTCAGATGAGACTTTGGACTGGGGACTTTTGAGTTAATGCTGAAATAAATTATGACTTTGGGAAACTGTTAAGAAGGCATGATTGGTTTTGAAAGGTGAGGACAAGAGTTTTGAGAGGGGACAGGTGCAGAATGATAGGGTTTGGCTGTGTTCCCACCCAAATCTTACTTTGAATTGTAATCATCTTCACATGTCAAGGGTGGGGCCAGGTGGAGATTATTGAATCATGGGGGTGGTCTCTCCTATACTTTTACTGTGGTGGTGAATAAGTGTCATGAGATCTAATGGTTTTATAAATGAGTTCCCCTGCACAAGCTCTGTCTTGCCTGCCGCTATGTAAGACATGTCTTGCTTCCCCTTAGCCCTCTATCATGATCGTAAGGCCTCCCCAGCCATGTGGAACTGTAAGTCCATTAAGCCTCTTTTTGTTTATGGATTAGCCAGTCTTGGGTATGTCTTTGTTAGCAGAATGACAACAGACTAATACAGATACAGACCCAAAAATGGAATTGCTGGATCATATGGGTATTCTAGTTTAAGATTTTTGAAAATAATTTTTTTTTTATTTTTATACTACATGTATTTTTTTAAAATTATATTTTAAGTTCTGGGGTACATGTGCAGATCGTGCAGGATTGTTACATAGGTATACACATACCATGGTGGTTTGCTGTATTCTTCCCCCCATCATCTACATTAGGTATTTCTCCTAATGTTATCCCATCCCTCCCCAATCCCCCCACACCCTGTTACCCCTCCCCTAGACCTCCACCACCCAACAGGCCCCAGTATGTGATGTTCCCTTCCCTGTGTTCATATGTTCTCATTGTTCAACACCCACTTATGTGTGAGAACATGCAGTGTTTGCTTTTTTTTCTTGTGTCAGTTTGCTGAGAATGATGGTTTACAGATTCATCCATGTCCCAGCAAAGGACATGAACTCATCCTTTTTTATGGCTGCATAATATTCCATCGTGTATAAGTGCCACATTTTCTTTATTCATTCTATCATTGATGGGCATTTGGGTTGGTTACAAGTCTTTGCTATTGTAAACAGTGCCACAATGAACATAGGTGTGCATATGCCTTTATAGTAGAACAATTTATAATCCTTTGGGTATATACCCAGTGATGGGATTGCTGAATCAAATGGAATTTCTATTTCTAGATCCTTGAGGGATCACCCACACTGTCTTCCACAATGGTTGAACCAATTTACACTCCCACCAACAGTGTAAAAGCGTTCCTACTTCTCCACATCCTCTCCAGCATCTGTTGTCTCCAGATTTTTTAATGATTGCCATTTTAACTGGTATGAGATGGTATCTCAATGTGGCTTTGATTTGCTTTTCTCTAATGACCAGTGATGATAAGCTTTTTTTCACATTTGTTGGCTGCATAAATGTCTTCTTTTGAAAAGTGTCTGTTCATATCCTTTGCCCATTTTTGATGGAATTTTTTGCTTTCTTCTTGTAAATTTGTTTTAATTCTTTATAGATTCTGGATATTAGCCCTTTGTCAGATGGGTAAGTTGCAAACATTTTTTCCCCATTCTCTTGGTTGCCAGTTCACTCTAATGATAGTTTCTTTTGCTGTGCAAAATGGCTATAGTAGTTTCATTCTCACCAACAGTGCACAAGGGTTTCATTTTCTCCACATTCTTGCCAACATTTGTTATCATTTGTCTTTTTGAGTAATAACCATTCTAAAAGACAAGAGGTGATATCTCACTGTGGTTTTAATTTGCATTTGCCTGATGACTAACGATACTGAGCATTTTTCATATGTCTGTTGGCTATTTGTATCTCTTCTTTTGAGAAATGTCTGTTCAGATTCTTTGCTAATTTTTTGGTTGGATTCTTTGTTTTTTACCTATTGAGTTGTTTGAGATCCTTATGTGTTTTTTATATTAGTCCTTTATGAGATGTATGGTTTCTAAAGATTTTTTCCTAATCTTTGGGTTGTCTCTTTATTCTGTTAATTGTTTCCTTTGTTGTGCAGAAGATTTTTAGTTTGACACAATCCCATTTGTATATATTTTGCTTTTGTTTCATGTGCTTTTGGAGTCCTATCCAAGAAATCATTGCCCAGCTCAATGTCAACAGAAGTTTTATCCCTCTGTTTTCTTTGAGTAGCTTTACAGTTTTAAGTCTTACATTTCAGTCTTTTAACCATTTTGAGTTGATTTTTGTAGAAGATATGAAATAACGATCCAATTTCATTCTTCTGCATGTGGATATCCAGTTTCTCTGTCATTTATTGAAGAGAGTGTTCTTTCCATATGATGTGTTCTTGGCACCTTTGTTGAAAATTAACTGCAAATATTTGAGTTTATATTTGGGCTTTCTAACCTGTTCCATTGGTCAATGTGTCTGTTTTAATTCCAATATCATGCTGTTTTGATTACAATAGGTTTGTAATATATTTTGAAATCTGGGAATGTGATCCTTCCAGTATTGTTATTTTCACTCAAGATTGCTTTGGGTATTTATGGTCTTTTGTAATTCCATATAATTTTTAGGATTGTTTTCCTATTTCTTTAAAAAATAACATGAAATTTTCATACAAATTGCATTAAATGTGCAGATTATTTTGGTTAGTGTAGGTATTTTAACAATATTAATTCTTCCAATCAATGAACATGGAATACATTTCTTTTTACTTCTATCTTCAATTTCTTTCATCAATGTTTTATCATTTTAAATATACAAATCTTTCAGCTCCATGGCTAAATTTACTCCTAAGTACTTTATTTATTTATTGATACTATTGTATTGGGATTTTAAAAATTGTTTGGCTAGTTCACTGTTAGTATTTAGAAACATTACTAACTTTGTTGCTGTTGTCGTTGCATGACTCAACAGCTTATTTTATTTTATTTTTTTGAGAAAGAATCTCAGTCTGTTGCCCATGCTGGAGTGCAGTGACATGATCTCAGCTCACTGCAACCTCCACCTCCTCGGTCCGAGTGATTCTTATGCCTCAGCCTCTGTAGCTGGGAGTACAGACAGGTTTCACCATGCCCAGCTATTTTTTTTTTTAATTTTTAGTAGAGTCAGGGTTTCACCATGTTTGCCAGGCTGGTCTCCAACTCCTGGCCTCTGGCCTCAGGTGATCCACCTGACTTGGCTTCCCAAAGTGCTAGGATTACAGGCATGAGCCACCACACCTGGTCAGTTTATTTATTTTTTTTCCTTGTTTTAGTTAGAACACTCAGACAGTTTATTCTTAATATATATCATTAAATTTCATTTTATGGATATGCTCCAATTTGTTTTTCTATTCTCCTATATTTGGACAGTTGACTAGTTTCCAGTTTTTTACTATTACAAATAAAAATGTTAAAAACTTTCACTTACAAGTCTTATTTTTGGAAATATGTTTTCATTTTTTTGTGTAAATAAGTAGTGAAATGGCTGGGTCATAGAGTAGATATCTATTTAACTGTATAAGAAATAGCCAAACAGTTCTCCAAAGTGGATGTACCATTTTTTATTTCCACCAAGCAATATATAAGGGTCTTACAGCATATTGTCTTCATTTGGCATTGCCATTTTAATTATGCTAGTAGGTGTGAAATTATGATTTTAATTTGCACTTTCAGGATTATGTTGTACACTTTTCATACTTAATTGATATTTTGTATGTCTTATTTCATGAAATGTCTTTTTAAGTCTTTTGCCTATTTTTATAGGGTTGTTGGTTTTAAAATTTTAATTTGTAAGCATTCTTTATGTATGATGGATACATATCCTTTGCGAGATATTTGTATTGTGAATATTTGTTTCCAATCTGTCATTGCCAATTCAATTTATTAGTGGTGTCTTGATGTACAGAATTGTTTTTATTTTGAAAGTGCTGTGGTTACTATGGTTGCATAACAATCTCAAATGTTTTGGCTTAAGCTAATGACAACATTTATTTCGCTCATGAATCTATAATTTTGGTGGGACTCAGTAGGGATAGCTTACTTCTTTTCCCTTTGATGTCATCTGGGGTGGCTTAAAGGCTGAGGGCTAAAATCATCTGAAGTCATATGCCTGGAAGTTGTTTGACTACTGACTTTTTTTTTTTTTTTTTTTTTTTTGAGATGGAGTCTTGCTCTGTCACCCAGGCTTGAGTGCAATGGCATGATCTTAGCTCACTGCAACCTCCACCTTTCAGGCTTAAGTGATTACCCTGCCTTAGCCTCCCAAGTAGCTGGGATTACAGGCATGCACCACCACGCCTGGCTAATTTTATATATTTTTTAGTAGAGACAGGGTTTCTCCATGTTGGTCAGGCTGGTCTCAAACTCCTAACCTGAGGTGGTCCACCTGCCTTGGCCTCCCAAGGTGCTGGGAATTACATGTGTGAGCCACCATGCCTGGCAACTACTGACTTTTGTATGTTGACTTTTGTAATCTGCAACTTCATTGAATTTGTTTATCAGTTCTTACAGGTTTTGGGGGGAGTCTTTAGGGTTTTCCTTATGAACGGTCATGTCATCAGCAAAAAGACAATTTTACTTTTTTTCTTCCTATGTGAATGCCTTTTATTTCTTTTTCTTGTCTAATTGTTTTGGCCAGGATTTCTAGTACTATGTTAATGAGCAGTGGCAAGCATGGGCATCTTTGTATTATTTGAGATCTTAGGAGAAAAGCTTTTAATTTTTCAGCATTGAGTATGATAGCTGTGGGCTTGTCATATATGACCTTTATTGTGTTGAGGTACATTCTTTTCTATATATTTTTTGAGAGTTTTTAAAATGTAAACAGGTGTTGAATTTTATCAAATGCTTTTTCTACATTTTTTTGCCATAAAAATATATTTTTAAATTATTATTACATTTTAAGTTCTGAGATACATGTGCAGAATGTGCAGGGTTGTCACATAGGTATACAGTTCCATGATGGTTTGCTTCACCCATCAACCCATCATCTACATTAGGTGTTTCTCCTAATGCTATCCCTCTACTAGCCCCAAACACCCTGAAATGTCCCAGTGTGTTTTGCTCCTCTCTCTGTGTCCATGTGTTCTCATTGTTCAGCTCCCATTTATGAGTGAGAACATGCAGTGTTTGGTTTTCTGTTAATGTGATAGTTTGCTGAGGATGATGGTTTCCAGCTTCATGTATGTCCTTGCAAAGGACATGAACTCATCCTTTTTTATGGCTGCATAGTGTTCCATGGTGTATATGTGCCACATTTTCTTCATCCAGTCTATCATTAATGGGCATTTGGGTTGGTTCCAAGTCTTTGCTATTGTAAACAGTGGTGCAACAAACATACGTGTACCTGTGTCTTTATAGTAGAATAATTTATAATCCTTTGGGTATATATCCAGTAATGGGATTGCTGAGTTAAATGGTATTTCTGGTTCCAGATCCTCAAAGAATCACCACGCTGTCTTCCATAATGGTTGAACTAATTTACTCTCTTGCAACAGTGTAAAAATGTTTCTATTTCTTTACATCCTCTCCAGCATCTGTTGTCTCCTGATTTTTCAATGACCACCATTCTAACTGGCATTAGGTAGTATCTCAATGGGGTTTTTATTTTCATTTTTCTAAAGACCAGTGATGATGAGCTTTTTTTTTGTATGTTTATGGGCCACATAAATGGCTTCTTTCGATACATGTTTGTTCATATTCGTTGCCCATTTTTGATGGGCTTGTTTGTTTTTTTCTTGTAAATTTGTATAAATTCTTTGTAGATTCTGGATATTAGCCCTTTGTCAGATGGATAGATTGTAAAAACTTTCTCCCATTCTGTAATTTGCCTGTTCACTCTGATGATAGTTTCTTTTGCTGTGCAGGAGCTCTTCATTTTAATTCAACCCCATTTGTCTATTTTGGCTTTTGTTGCCATTGCTTTTGGTGTTTTAGTCATGAATTCTTAGCCCATGCCTGTATCATGAATGACGTTGCCTAGGTTTTCTTCTAGGGTTTTTTATGATGTTAGTTCTCATGTTTAAGTCTTTAATGAATCTTGAGTTAATTTTTGTATAAGGTGTAAGGAAAGGATCCAGTTTCAGCTTTCTGCATATGGCTAGCCAGTTTTTCCAACACCTCTTATTAAATAGATGATTCTTTCCCCATTGCTTGTTTTTGTTAAGTTTGTCAAAGATCAAATGATGTAGATATCTGGTGTTATTTCTGAGGCCTCTGTTCTGTTCCATTGGTCTATATATCTGTTTTGATACCAGTACCATGCTGTTTTGATTACTGTAGCCTTCTAGTATAGTTTGAAGTCAGGTAACTTGATGCCTCTAGCTTTGTTCTTTTTGCTTAGGATTTACTTAGCTATATGGGCTCTTTTTGGTTCCATATGAAATTTAAAGTATTTTTTTATAAGTCTGTGAAGAAAGTCAATGGTAGCTTTTTTTACATTGTTAATATGATATATCACATTTATTGATTTATATATTTTGAACCATCTTGGCATCCCTGGGATAAATCATACTTGATCATGGTAAATAATCTTTGTAATGTGCTGATAAAGTTAGTTTGCTTGTTTTTTTTTTTTTTTTTTTTTAAGGATTTTTGAATCTGTGTTCATTGGTATATATAGTTTTCTTTCTTGTAGTATCCTTATTTAGCTTTGTTATCAGGATAACACTGACCACATAAAATAAGCTTGAAAGTATTCCCTCCTCTTCAATTTTTGGGAAGCATTTGAGAAATATTGGAATTAGTTCTTGAGAAGTTTAGAAGAATTCAACAGTGAAGCCTTCAGTGTTTTATGCTTTTCTTTGATGGGAAACTTTTTATTATTGATTCAGTCTCCTTATTTGTTATTGGTCTGTTTAGATTTCTATTTCTTTCTGGTTCAGTCTTGGCATGTTGCAGGGTTCTAGGAATTTACACATTTCTTTTCTGTCATCTTGAAAATTGGGTTATTTATCCCTTCGTTATTGAATTTAAAGAGTTAAAAATACATATTCTTCATACCAGGTCTTATCAATGATATAACTTGCAAATATTTTTTCCATTTTGTAGGGCATCTTTTCACTTTCTTGATGATAGTATTTTTCAGAACAAAAGTTTTTTCTGAATGAAGCTTTTGTGTCCCATCTGAGAAATCATTGCCTAATTAAAAATTATAAAGATTTACACCTATGTATTAAGAGTTTCATAGTTTTGACTTTTACACTAATGTGTTTGATCCGTTTTGAGTCAATTTTTGCATGTGGGGTGAAATAAGGGTCAAATTTTATTTTATTTTTTGCATCTGGCTATCTAGTTGTACCAACATCATTTGTTAAAAAGGCTATTCTTTCCCCATTGGATGACCTTGACAACCTTGTTTAAAATTAGCTGACCATAGATGTATACATTGATTTTTGGACTCTTAATTTTATTCCACTGATAAATGTATTTATTTTTATTTTAGTACCACACTATCTTTATTGCTGTCATTTTGTACTAAGTTTTAAATTGGGTAGTGTGAGTCCTTCAGTTTTTTTTTCTTTTTAAAGATTATTTTGTCTATGCTATATGAAGTTTTCTATTTCTGAAAATAGTTGGCTGGGATTTTGACAGGGATTGAATTGAATCTATAGATCAGCTTGAATGTATCTTAATCTGCTCAGACTGCTGAAACAAAATATCATATACTGTGTGGCTTAAACAACAAGAATTTATTTTTCACATTCTAGAGACTGGAAGCCCAAGGTGAAGGTGTCAGTGGAGTCAATATCTGGTGAGTGCTTTCATTTTGGGTTGAAGATGGCCTTCTTGTTGTGCTCTCATATTGTAGAGAAAAAGATCTCTCTCTTTCTCTTCTTAGAAAAGTTAAGGCCACAGTCCTATTGAATTTGAGCTCTACCCTTATGATCTTACTTAACCTTAATTACCTCCTAAAGACTGTATTTCCACATATAGTCACATTAAAACTTCCACATATAAATTTGGGGGGAATATAATTTAGTCCATAGCAGGGAGTATGATTTCTAACAATAGTAAGTCTTCCAATACATGGACATGGGATATCTTTCTTTCTTCTTTCTTTCTTTCGTCTCACTCTGTCACCAGGCTGGAGTGCAGTGGCACAATTTTGGCTCATTGAAACCTCCAACTCCCTGGTTCAAGAGATTCTCCTGCCTCAGCCTCCCAAGTAGCTGGGATTTGAGGCATGCACCACCACACCTAGCTAAGTTTTGTATTTTTAGTAGAGATGGGTTTTCACCAGGTTGACCAGGAAGGTCTTGATCTCCTGAACTCGTGATCCACCTGCCTTAGCCTCCCAAAGTGCTGGGATTACAGGCATGAACCACTGTGCCCAAACTTAAAGTTTTCTTTAATTTATTTCAGCAATGTTTTGTAGTTTTTAGCATACAAGTCTTACACTCTTTTTGTTAAATTTATAGCTAAGTATTTTATTCTGTTTGATGCTATTGTAAATGAATTGTTTTTGTAATTTCAGTTCAGATTTTCTTTTCGAATGTGCAGAAATACAACTGATTTTATATCCTGTATTTCATAACCTTGTTGAATTTATTACTTCTAATTGTTATTTTTAGTGTCTTATAAACAAGATCATAATATGCCATCTGAAATTAGCTAGTTTATGTCTTCCTTTCAAGCAGTTCCAACCATTTACTTCCGTGTTTGTTTTTCCTTTCCTGCCACATTTTCTATTATTCCATTATTTTTTAGATTTTATCTTAATTTTCCTGTTGAATTTGTAGTTATTGTTTATTATTTCATTTTTATAGGGGTGCCTTAGAGAATTCAATATACATTCATAACATTCACAGTGTAGTTATAGTTACAATGAACTACTCCACATAAAAAAAAGAAATATTACTACTTTGTAAATTTATCTCTATATCTAATAATTGCATATGTGGTGCACCAAAATATATCATAAATTTTATAAGACAATGTTATAATAAAATTATAAACAGTTATATGACGTCTTAGTCAGTTTTTCTCTTTGCTTATTGAGAACCTTGAATCTGTAAACTTTTACCTTTTATCACATTTGGAAATATTTCTATCATTATTTCCTTGCATACTTTAAATTGATCTTTCTTCTCCTTTTAGTAATTACAGTTACATGTATATTTGACCGTTGGATTTCATCTATAACTTATGCTAGGTGTGTTTTCCATCTTTTTTAATGACGTATTTTAAAATTATCACTCTTTCCTCTTCTTTCTTGTTCAACTGTTATGTCTAATTCATAATTTTTTATTTCAAAAAATTTATTTTTTGGTTCTATAATTTCTATCGTAAAGATTGGTTTTACATCTCTGCTGTAATTTCTTGTTTCTCTGTTGAGATATTCATGAATTGAAAGCATGTTTTGTTTTACACTTTACTTAGGTTAATTATTTTTGTAGGCTAAATTGTGTTCCTCTAGAGTAGGGTGGGTCCCTAATCTGGTATGACTTGTATCCTTATGAAATGGGGAAACTTGGGCACATACACAGACAAGAACACACACACAAACATGAATAAGACCATGTGAGGATAAAGGAAGAGATTGGGATGATGCTTCTACATGCCAAAGAATGCCAAAGATTACTAGCAAATCACCAGTAAGAGGAAAGGTATGGAACAGATTATCTGTAACAACCCTCAGAGGAACCAACTCTGAGACCCATTGATCTCAGACCTCTAGCTTCCAGAACTGCTAGAAAATAAGTTTCTATTGCTTAATCCACCCAATTTGTGAAAGTTTGTTACAGCAGCCTTAGCAAGCTATTTTGTGCTTTGATTGCTTATGCCAATGATGTGACTCAGAATGGAGACAATTAGAGGGGTGTGGCTTTGAACAACATATTATCAGCCTGACCTTTGCAAAGGGAATGTGGCTAGAGACTGAGTTCAATCACATGGGTAAATTCAGTCTATCATCCCTACATAATAAAACTTTAATAAAAATGCTAGACACTGAAGCTTGAGTGAGCTTTCCTGGTTGCCAATAGACTGCGTATTGTCACACTCAAATGCTGGAAATGTAGTGCATCCAAACTGCATGAGGAAAGAACAAGAAAGTTTCAAGTTTGAGACTCTCCCAGACTTCACTCTACACCTTTTTATTTTTAATTTTTGTGAGTACATAACAGGTGTAACTATTTAAGGGGTACCTAAGATGTATGGATATAGGCATGCAATGCATAATAATCATATCATGGAGAATGGGTGTCCACCCCCTCAAGCATTTATCCATTGTGTTACAAACAATCCAATGCTCTTTTAGTTATTTCAAAGTGTACAATTAAATTGTTATTGACTATAATCATCCTGTTGTGTTATCAAATAGTAGATCTTATTCGTTCTACATTTTGTACCCATTAACCGTCTCTATCTCCTTTTCACCACCCACTACACTTCTCAGCCTCTGGTAACCATCCTTCTACTGTTCATCTCCATGAGTTAATTTCTTTGATTTTTAGAGCTCAGAAATAAGTGAGAACGTGTGATGTATGGCTCAATTCCCGTTGTTGCAAATGACAAGATCTCATTTTTTATGACTGAATAGTACTTCACTGTGTATATGTACCACATTTTCTTTATTAATTCATCTATTAATGGATATTTAGGTTGCTTCCAAATCTTGGATATTATGAAAAGTGTTAAAATATACATGAGAATGCAGATATCTCTTTAATATAAAGATTTCCTTTGCGGAACAGTGGGATTGCTGGATCATATAGTAGCTCAATTTTTAGGTTTTTTTTTTTTTTTTGGATCCTCCAAACTGTTTGCCATAGTGGTTATATTAATTTTCAGTTCCACCAACAGTGTACAAGTTTTCCCCTTTCTCCACATCCTCACTGACATTTATTATTGCCTGCCTTTTGGATATAAACCATTTTAACTGGTGTGAGATGATATCTCATTGTAGTTTTGTGTTTCTCTAGTGATTAATGATGTTGATATCTTTTCATAGGCCAGTTTGCCATTTGTATGTTGTATTTTGAGAAATATCTATTCAGATGTTTTGCCCATTTTTAATTGGGTTATTAGGGTTTTTTTCCTATAGAGTTGTTTGAGCTCCTTACATATGCTGATAGTGAATACTGTGTCAGATGGATAGTTTGCAAATATTTTCTCCCATTCTGTGGGTTGTCTCTTTACTCTGTTGATTGTTTCCTTTACTGTGAAGAAGGTTTTTAACTTGATGTGATCCCATTTGTCCATTTTTGCTTTGGTTTCCTATGCTTGTGGATATTACCCAAGAAATCTTTCCCCAGACCAATGTCCTGGAGGGTTTCTCCTATGTCTTCTTGCAGGAGTTTTATTGTTTGAGGTCTTCGAGTTAAGTTTTTAATTTGTTTTGATTTGATTTTTGTACAAGGTGAGAGATAGGGATCTAGTTTCATTCTTCTGACTATTGATATTGAGTTTTCTCAACACCATTTATTGAAAAGACTGTATTTTCCCAAGTGTATGTACTTAGCACTTGTGTTGAAAATCAGCTCACTGTAGGTGTACGAGATTTGTTTCTAGGTTCTCTATTTCATTCCACTGGTCTATGTGTCTTTTTATGCCAGTGCCATGCTCTTTTGCATACTATATCTCTGTAGTATAATTTTTAGTCAGGTAATGTGATTTCTCCAGTTTTGTTCTTTTTGCTTAGGATAGCTTTGGCTATTCTGGGTCTTTTGTGAATCCATGTACATTTTAGAGTTTTTAAAAAAATTTCTATGAAGAATGTAATTGGTATTTTGATAGGGATTGCATTGAATCTGTAGGTTACTTTGGGTAGTATGGGCATTTTAACAATATCGATTCTTCTAATCCCTGAACATGGAATATCTTCCCATTTTTTGGAGTCTTCTTCCACTTTTTCATTAATGTTTTATAGTTTTCATTGTAAAGCTCTTTCACTTCTTTGGTTAATTTAATTTCTAGGTGTTTAATTTTATGCATGGCTATCGTATATGATATTAATTTTTTATTTCTTTTCCAGATTATTCCCTGTTGGGATGTAGAAATGCTACTGAATTTTGTGTGTTGATTTTGTATCCTGCAACTTAACTAAATTTGCTTATCATTTCTAATAATTTTTTGTGGAGTCTTTACATTTTTCTAAAAATGAGATCATTTAATCTGCAAGCAAAAATAATATAATTTCTTCTTTTTCAATTTGGATGCCCTGTATTTTTTTCTCTTGTCCAATTGTTCTAGTTAGAACTCCCAGTACTATGTTGAAGAACAGTGGTGAAAGTGGGCACCCGAGTCATGTTCCAGATCTTAGAGGAAAGACTTCAGTTTTTCTTTACTCAGTGTGATATTAGCTGTGGGTCTGTCATATATGGCTTTTGTTATGTTGAGGTATGTTCCTTCTATGACCAGTTTTTGAACAATTTTATTGTGAAGAAACATTGACTTTTCTTAAATTTCTAATTTTTATTTTAAGTTCAGGGATATATGTGCAAGATGTGCAGATTTATTACATAGGTAAAAGTGTGCCATGGTGGTTTGCTGCATAGATCACCCCATCACCTAGGTATTAAGCCCAGAATCCATTAGCTGTTCTTCCTGATGCTTTCGCTCTTTCCACCTCCCACCCTCTGACAGGCCCCAGTGTATATTGTTTTCTCCAGTGTGTCCAGGTGTTCTTATCCTTCGCTTCCCACATTTAAGTGAGAATATATGTTATTTGGTTTTCTGTTCCTGTGCTAGTTTGCTGGGGATAATCGCTTCCAGTTCCATCCATGTCCCTGCACAGGACATGATCTCATTCCTTTTTATGGCTGTATAGTATTTCATGGTGTACATGTACCACATTTTCTTTATCCAATTTATAAATGATGAGCATTTAGGTTGATTCCATGTATTTGGTATTGTGAATAGTGCTGCAGTGTACATATGTATGCATGTATCTTTATAAAATAATAATTTATATTCTTTTGGGTATATATCCAGAATGGAATTGTTGGGTCAAATGGTATTTTTGCTCTAGGTCTTTGAGGAATTCCCACACTGTCTTCCACAATGGTTGAACTAATTTACACTCCCACCAATAGTGTAAAAGCATTCCTTTTTCTCCTCAACCTCATCACCATCTGTTTTTTTTTTGACTTTTTAGTAATAGCCGTTCTGACTGGCATGAGATGGTACGTTATTGTGATTTTGATTTGCATTTCTCTAATGATCAGTGATATTAAGTTGTTTCTCACATATTTTTTGGCAACATGTATGTCTTCTTTTGAGAAGTGTCTGTTCATGTCCTTTGCCCACTTTTTATTTTTTGTAAATTTGTTAAAGTTTCTTGTAGATGCCAGATATTAGACCTTTATCAGATGGATAGATTGAAAAATTTTTTTTTCTTTCTATAGGTTGTCTGCTTATTTTAATAATAATTTCTTTGCTGTGCAAAATCTCTTTAGTTTAATTAGGTCATATTTGTCTATTTTTGCTTTTGTTGCAATTAGTTTTGGCATCTTCATCATGAAATGTTTGCCTGTGCATATGTCCTGAATGGTATTGCCTAGGTTTTTTTCTAGGGTGTGTGTTTTTTTTTTTTTAATAAAGTTTGTTTTACATTTAAGTCTTTAACCCATCTTGAGTTAATTTTTGTATAAGATGTAAGGAAGGGGTCTAGTTTATGTAAGGAAGGGGTCTAGTTTAAATTTTCTGCATATGGCTAGCCAGTTCTTCCAGCACCATTTATTAAATGGGAACTCCTTTTCCCATTGCTGCTTTTTGTCAGGTTTGTCAAAAATCAGATGGTTGTAGTTGTAAGGTCCTATTCCTGGATTCTCTATTCTGTTTGATTGTTCCATGTGTCTGTTCTTCCACCAGTACTATGTTGTTTAGGATACTGTAGCCTTGTAGTATAGTTTGAAGTCAGGTAGCATGATGTCACCAGCTTTGTTCTTTTTGCTTAGAATTATCTTGGCTATTCAATGTCCTTTTGGTTCCATATGAATTTTTAAAAAGTTTTTTTTTCTAATTCTGTGAAGAATGGCAATGGTAGTTTAATAGGATTAGCATTGAATATATAATTTACTCTGGGCAGTATGACCATTTTCACAATATTGATTCTTTCTATTCATGAACATAAAATATTTTTCCATTTGTTTGTGTCCTCTCTGATTTCTTTGAGCAGTGGTTGGTAGTTCTCCTTGAAAAGGTTCCTCACTTCCTTTGTTAGCAGTATTTCTAGGAATTTTACTCTTTTTGTGGTGATTGTTAATGAGAGTTCAGACATGATTTGGCTCTCTGCTTGCCTGTTGTTGGTGTATTGGAATGCTAGTGATTTTTGCACATTGATTTTGCATCCCAAAACTTTGCAGAAGGTGCTTATCAGCTTAAGAAGCTTTTGGGCTGAGATGAAGGGGTTTTCTAAATACAGAATCATGTCATCAGCAAACAAAGATAATTGACTTCCTCTCTTCTTATTTGAATACACTTTATTTCTTTTTCTTGCTTGATTGCCCTGGCCAGGATTTCCAATACTACCTTGAATAGGAGTGGTGAGAGAGGTCATCCTTTTCTTTTGTTGCTTTTCAAGGGGAATGCTTCTAGCTTTTGCCCATTCAGTATGATATTGGCCATGGATTTATCATATATAGCTCTTATTGTTTTGAGGCATTTTCCTTTAACACCTAATTTATTGAGAGTTTTTAACATGAAGGATACTGAATTTTATTGAAGGCCTTTTCTGCATCAATTGGGATAATTCTGCGTTTTTTGTCTTTCACTTTGTTTATGTGATGAATCACATGGATTGATTTGCATATGCTGAACTCATCTTGCAACTGAGGATGAAGTCTACTTAGTTATGGTGGATAAGTTTTTGACGTGCTGCTGAATTCGGTCTGCCAGTATTTTGTTGAGGAATTTTGCATCAGTGTTCATCAGGAATATTTGCCTGAAGATTTTTTGTTGTATCTCTCCCAGGTTTTGGTATTAGGAAGATGTTAGCCTCATAGAATGAGTTAGGGAGGAGTCCCTCTTTTTCAATTTTTTGGAATAGTTTCAGTAGAAGTCATATCAGCTCTTCCTTGTACCTCTGGTAGAATTAAGCTGTGACTCTGTCGGGTCCTGGGCATTTTTTGGTTTGTAGGCTGTTTGCTACTGCCTCAGTTTCAGAACTTGTTTTTATTCTATTCAGGGATTCCATTTCTTCCTGGTTCAGTCTTGGGAGGATGTATGTGTCCAGGACTTTTTCAATTTCTTCTAGATTTTTTAGTTTATGTGCATAGAGAAGTTTATGGTATTCTCTGATAGTTGTTTGCATATCTGTGGGGTCAGTGATGATTCCCCCTTATCATTTTTGATTGTGTTTATTTGAATATTTTCTCTTTTCTTTGTTAGCTTAGCTAGTCGTCTATTTATTTTATCATTTTTTAAAAAATCCAGCTTCTAGGTTGGTTGATTTTTTGTAGAATTTTTCATGTCTCTATCTCCTTCAGTTCAGGTCTGATATTGGTTATTTCTTGTATTCTGCTATCTTTGGGGTTCTCTAGTTCTTGTAGTCGCGATATTGAGTTTTATTAAATGCCTTTTAAGCATCAATTAAAATGATTGTATCATTTTTGTCCTTCATTCTGTTGATATGATGTAACACATTGCTTATGTTTAACCACCCTTGCATCCCTGAAAGAAATTCCACCTGGTCATAATGAATGATCTTTTTAATGTATTGTTGAATTTGGCTTGTTAGTATTTTGTTGAGAATTTTTGCATCAATATTCATCACAGATATTGGCTTGTAGACTTCTTTTTTTGATTCATCTTTGTCTGGTTTTGCTATCAGGGTAACACTGGCTTCATATAATGCATTTGGAAGTATTCTAGTTTCTATTTTTCAGAACTATTTGAGTAGAACTGGCATTAGTTCTTCTTTAAAAGTTTGGTGGTACATGTGGCCAACAAGCATATGAAAAAAAAGCTCAACATCACCAATCATTAGAGAAATGTCAATAAAAACAATGAGATACCATCTCATACCAGTCAGAATTGCCATTACTAAAATGTCAAAAAGTAACAGATGCTGCTTATGTTGCAGAGAAAACAGAATATTTTTACAATGCTGATGGGAGTGTAAATTAGTCCAATGATTGTGGAAGGCTACAGTGTGTGGTGATTTCTCAAACAGGTGAAACCAAACTACTATTTGATCCGACAATTTTATTACTACTAGGTATATTCCCAAAGGAATATAAATCATTCTATTGTGAAGATGTGTGCACTTATGTTTATTGTAGCACTACTTACAATAGAAAAGACTTGGAATTAACCTAAATGACCACCAAGGGCAGACTGTATAAAGAAAATATGGTACATATATAACATGGAATATTATGTGGCTACAAAAAGGAGCAAGACTATATACTGTGCAAGAACGTGGATGGAGCTGGAGGCCACCATACTTAGCAAAGTAATGCAGAAATAGAACACTTATCACGTTCTCACTTATCAGTGGGAACTAAATGATGAGAACACATGGACACGTAGAAGGGAACAACAGACACTGGGGCCTACCTGAGATGGAGGGTGAGAAGAAGGAGATGATCCAAAAAAAAAAAATAAATAACCAGTACTAGGCTTAACACCTGGGTGATGAAATATCTGAACAACAAACCCCCATGATGGGAGTTTACCTATGTAACAAACAAGCTCATGTACCTCAGAACTTAAAATTTAAAAAAGAAAACATCTTTTGCATGGTTTTCTTCATTTCGATTTTATTTATTTCAGCTCTGCTCTTTTTCCTACTAATATGGGTTTGGTTTGATCTTGCTTTTCTAGTTTGTTTTGATGTAGGCACTTATAGCTGTAAACTTCCCTCTTAGTACACTGCTTTTGCTGTATCCCATAGATTTAGTATTTTAGATTTCCATGATCATTTACTTAAAGAAATGTTTCAGCTTCATTTTTTCACTGGCCCACTGTTCATTCAGAAGCATGTTGTTTAATTTCCATGTATTTGCATAGTTTACAAAATTCATCTTGTTACTGATTTCTAGTTTTATTCCATTGTGGTCAGAGAACATGCTTGATACTATTTCAGTTTTAAAAATATTTTAAAACTTGTTTTGCGACCTGACATATGGTCCATTTTGAGAAAAATCTATATGCTGAGGAAAATAATGTATATTCTCTAGCCGTTGGATAATATGTTGCATAAATATGTATTAGACCCATTTGTCTATAGTGTAGATTAAGTCTGACATTTCTTGGTTGATTTTTTGTCTGGAAGATATTTTTAGTGCTGAAAGTGGGGTGCTAAAGTCTCCAGCTATTATTGTTCTGGGACCTCTCTTACTTTTACTCTAATATTTTCTTTATATATCTGGATGTTCCAGTGTTGGATGCATATATATTTATAATTGCTATGTCCTCTTGTTGAATTGACCTCTTTGTCTCTTATAATTGTCTTGAAATCTTTCTCTGATATAAGTATAGCTACTTTGGCTCTTTTTTGGTTTCTATTGGCATGGAATATCTTTTTTCATTCATTTTCAATATATCTGTATCTGTATAGGTGAAGTGTGTTTCTTGTACTCAACACATCAGTGGATCTGGTTTTTTTCCTCCATTCAGCCACTTTATGTCTTTTGATTGCCGAGTTTACTTAATTTATAGTCAATGTTATTATTGATAAGTAAGGACTTACACCTCCTATATTGTTATTTGTTTTCTGTTTGTTTTGTGTTCTTCTCTTCCTTCTTTCCTTTCTGTCTTCCTTTAGTAAAGATCATTTTCTCTGGTGATATAATTTAGTTTTTTGTTTATTTTTTATCTATTGCAAGTTTTTTGGTTTGAGGTTACCATGAGGCTTGCAAATACTACCTGATAACTCATTGTCTTGAGCTGATAACAACATTATTTACATAAAGAAACAAACAAGAAAGCAAAAAAATAAAACTAATAAAAACTTCATGTCTTATTTTATCCCCCTTCTTTTAAACTTTTTTTTTGGTTTTTCTTATTGTAATGTCTATGTCTTGAAAAGTTGTGGTTATTATCATTATTTCCATAGTTTTCTGGGGAATAGGTGGTGTTTCATTACCTGGATAAGTTCTGAAGTGCTGATTTCTGAGATTTTGATGTACTCATCATCTAAGCAGGTACACTAAACCCAAAGTGTAGTCTTTTATTCCTCACCGCCCTCGCAGTCTTCCCACTGAGTCCCCAGAGTCCATTATATCATTCTTATTCCATTGCATCCTTATAACTTAGCTCTTACTTACAAGTGAGAATATACAATGTTTGGTTTTTCATTCCTGAGTTATGTCACTTAAATAATGGTCTCCAACTACATCCAGGTTGCTGTGAATGTCATTATTTCATTTCTTTTTATTGAGAAGTAGTATTCCATGGTATATATATATATACACATTTTCTTTATTCATTCATTGGTTGATGGGCATTTGGGTTGGTTTCATATTTTTGCAATTATGAATTGTGCTGCTATAAACATGTGTGTGCAAGTGTCTTTTTACTATAATAATTGCTTTTCCTCTGTGTAGACACTCAGACATGAGACTGCTGGATCAAACTATAGTTCTACTTTTAGTTCTTTAAGGAATCTCTATACTGGTTTCCATAGTGGTTGTACTAGTTTACATTCCCACCAGCACTGTAGAAGTGTTCCTTTTTCACCACATGCAAACAACATCTATTATTTTTTTATTTTAAAATTATGGCCAACTTTGCTGGGGTAAGGTGGTATTGCATTGTGGTTTTGATTTTCATTTTCCTGATTATTAGTGATATTGAGCATTTTTTCATACGTTTGTTGGCCATTTGCACATATTTTTTGAAAATTGTCTAATCATGTCCTTAGCCCACTTTTTGATGAGATTATTTGTTTTTTCTTGCTGATTTGTTTGAGTTCCTTGTAGATTCTGGATATTAGTCCTTTGTTTAATGTATAGATTGTGAAGATTTTCTCCCATTCTTTGGGTGGTCTGTTTACTCTGCTGATTATTTCTTTTGCTATGCAGAAGCATTTTAGTTTAAGTCTCATCTATTTATCTTCATTTTTGTTGTATATGTTTTTGGGCTCTTACTCATGAACTCTTTGACTAAGGCAGTGTCTAGAAAAATGTTTTTGATGATATCTTGTAGAATTTTTTGTCTCAGATAATCTGGTAGCTGTATTCCTTGGGGATGATTTTTTTGCAATTAATTTCCTGGGTGTTCTTTTAGCTTCTTGTACTTGGATGTCGAGATCGCTAGCAAGACTAGGGAAGTTTTACTCAATTACTTGCTCAAATACATTTTCCAAACTTTTAGATTTCTCTTCTTCATCTGGAACACCAATTATTCTTATGTTTGGTTGTTTAACAAATCTAAAATTTCTTGGAGAGTTTGTTCATTGTTTAAATTCTTTTTTTCTTTGTCTTTGTCAAATTGGGTTAATTCAAAAGCCTTGTCTTCGAGCTCTGAGATTCTTTTTTCTACTTGTTTGAGTCTATTGTTGAACCCTTCCAATGTGTTTTGCATTTCAAGTGTGACTTTTATTTCAAGAAGTTGTGATTGATTTATAATATCTATGTCTCTGAAGACTTTTTCATCCATATTTTGTATTTTTTAAAAAAATTTTCTTAAGTTGGTTTTTGCTTCTCTTTGATGCCTCCTTGAGTAGCTTGATAATTAACATTTTAAATTCTTTATCTCATAATTCAAAAATTTCTTCTTGGTTTGGATTTATTGCTGGAGAGCTAGTGTGATCTTTTGGTAGTGTTATGGAATCTTGTTTTGTCATATTACTAGAATTACTTTTCTGGTTCCTTCTCATTTGGGTAGACTATGTCAGTGGAAAGATCTGGAAGTCAAGGGCTGCTGTTCAGATTCTTTTGTCCCACAGGTAATCCCTTGATGTGGTGCTCTACCCTTATTCCCCAGGGATGGGGCCTTTTTAGAGTTGAACTGGAGTGATTGCTATTGCCTTTCTGGGTCTGGTCACCCAGTGGGACTACTAGGCTCTGGGCTGGTGCTGAAGAATGTCTACAAAGAGTCCTATGATGTGATCCATCTTCAGGTCTCCCAGCTGTGGATACCAGTATTTGCTCTGGTAGAAGTGTCGAGGGAGAGAAGTGGACTCTGTGAAAGTCCTTGGTATTCGTTTTGTTTAGTGCACTGGTTTTCTCAAATGCTGATTATCCTAGCAGTGAAGTTGTCACATGGACAGACTCAGGACTTCTGGTTAGCCAGGGTCTTGCAGGTGGTAGAATTAGCTGTTGTTTTCTCCTTCTTAGGATCAGGTTTGTTCTGTTATGGGTAGCTATACAGGCTTGAGTTGTATGGCCTCCAGCCAAGAGGTGGCACTTTCAAAAGAGCACCATCTGTGGTAGTAGAAGGGGAATATAAACTTGCCCTATGTTGGCCAGGATTAGTACACAGGTTTCTCAGGTGATGGGCAGGGCAATAGAGCTCCCAAAAGTTTATGTCTTTTATTTTCAGCTACAGGATGGGTAGAGAAAAACCATCAGGTGGGGGCAGGGTTGGGCAGGTCAGACACTCCTTGGGCAGGGCTTGCTGCAGCCACTGTGGAGGACAGGGAGGTGGCTTTTAGGCCAATGAAGTTATGTTCCCAGGGGGATTATAGCCACCTCTACTGCATTATACTGGTCACCAGGGAAGCAGGGGAAAACAGGCAGTGACCAGCCTCACTCAGCTCTCATTCTGCCAGCAAGGCCACTCTGACTCCTGCCATGCCCCTTCAACAGCACTGAGTTTATATCCAGGCAGCCTTTGAGCAGGGCTGAGATCTTTCCCCAGGCTACAATCCTTCTCACTGAGAAAGCAAGCAGGGCTCTCAGGCCTCCCCTTCCCTGCCTGCTCGTACCTTCAGCTGCAGCCTCTGTAATCATATCTGCACTTCCCGTTTGTCCCCCTCTCCCCTACCAGATTTTGCTCAGGAAAATTCATGCACAGCCAAAATTATAACAAAGATCAGCTAGGAGTTTCCTTCACCTTGTGGCCCCTCCCCAATTCTGCTGGCTGTCTTCTCTTCCCAAAGGATTTTTGTGAGATGAGGCCAGATATGGCTTCCCTGGTCTCCCCCAGGCCTCAGCACAAAGCCCCCAGCCCTCCCTAGGGAGGCAGATGAGAGTCTGAACACAATGGAGGTGTTCTCTGGCTGAGACCAGGGCAGATGTCAAGGTGTCTGTGGAGCCCCCAGGGACAGCCAGGCAGAGGGGAGAAGGAGGCCCTGGGAGAGCACATCCTCCTGCCCTCACTAGAGAGGTATTTATTCGTGTCTGCACTCCTGGCCACTGACTAAATTCTTGTCTATATTATCAGCTCATGTAAATTCATTATCCCAATAACTGGGAATAAGTTCCACCATGTGAAATCCAGTGATGAATGAGGGCCTGGGGACTGGGGGCTGCCTGTGCACTGTACAAGCTCTCTTGACATGAGCAGCTCAGCAGGAGTGCCTATAGGGCTCTTCCCACTGCTTCTTCTACTTTTATTTTTTGCTCAGCTTCCTAAATCTGTTTCAGCTCCGGGTAAGGTTAGATTCTTCTCCTCTGATCTGGATTTTCAGGTTCCCCAGTGGGGATGTATGTTTGGAGGTAGACTTTTCCCTGCTCACACTTTGGGAACTCATAGTTTTTTGTCTCACAGAGTTTGCAGCAGTAAAACTGCTTCTTTCAAAGGATCTGTGAATTCCTTCATTTTTCCTAGTATGTTCCTGTGGTGGTTCTTGCAGCGAAAGCTCACAGTGTGAATCTCCACACAATGTTCTGTCCATGCAAGGGGGATCTGCATGTTAGTCCTGTCTCCTATCTACCATTTTCCAATTTTATGATATAGTTATTATTTTTGACTGGTTTATTGTTTTGTCTTTCTACTTAGGATAAGAGTAGCATACACACTGCAGTTACGGTGTTATAATATTCAGTGTTTTTCTGTGTACTTACTATAACCAGTTTGTTTTATATCTTTATATTATTTATTATTACTTAATGAGCAAATACTACTGCTCATCAATGTCCTTTTCTTTTTGATTGAAGTACTCCCTTTAGCATTTCTTGTAGGACAGTTTTGGTGTTAATGAAATTCTTCAGCTTTTGTTTGGGAAAGTCATTTCTCCACCCTGTTTGCAGAATACTTTCATTGGATGTATTATTCTAGGGTAAAAGTTTTTTCCTTCAGCATTTTAAATATATCATGCCACTCTCTCCTGGCCTGTAAGGTTTCTACTGTAAAGACTGCTGCCACGTGTATTGGAGCCCCATTGTATGTTATTTGTTCATTTTCTCTTGCTTTTTTAAGAATTCTTTCTTTATCCTTGATCTTTGGGAGTTTAATTACTAAATCCCTCGAAGCAGTCTCCATTGGGTTAAATCTGCTTAATGTTACATTTATATAATGTATAATGTACAACCTTCTTGTACTTGAATATTGATATCTTTCTCTAGGTTTGGGAAGTTCTCTCTTATTATCCCTTTGAATATACTTTCTACCTCTTGCTCTTTCACTGTGTCCTCTTTAGGTCAATAAATTTTAGATTTGCTCTTTTGAGGCTATTTTCTAGATCCTGTAGGTATGCTTCTTTCTTTTTGATTATTTTTTTTTCTTTTGTCTCTTCTGATTGTGTATTTTCAAATGGCTTGTCTTCAAGCTCACTAATTCTTTCTTCTGTTTGATCAAATGTGCTATGAAAAGATTCTGATGCATTCTTTAGTGTGCCAGTTGCATTTTTAGCTTCAGAATTTGTTTGATTCTTTAAATTAAAAAAAAATTTACTTTAAGTTCTGGGATACATGCGCAGAACGTGCAGGTTTCTTAAATAGGTATACATGTGCCATGGTGGTTTGCTACACCTATCAACCTAACATCTAGGTTTTAAGCCCTACATACATTAGTTAATTGTCCTAATGCTCTCCCTCTCCTTGCCCCCCACCCCCCGGCCTGTTCTGGTGTGTACTGTTCCCCTCCCTGAGTCCATGTGTTCTCATTGTTCAACTCCCACTTATGAGTGAGAACATGAAGTGTTTGGTTTTCTGTTAATGTGTTTGCTGAGAATGATGGCTTCCAGCTTCATCCATGTCCCTGCAAAGGACATAACTCATTGTTCTGTATGGCTGCATAGTATTCCATGGTGTATATATGCCAGTCAATCATTGATGGGCCTTTGGGTTGGTTCCAAGTCTTTTCTATTGTATATAGTGCTGCCATAAACATACCTGTGCATGTGTCTTTGTAGTAGAATGATTTATAATCCTTTGAGTATATACCCAGTAATGGGATTGCTGAGTCAAATGGTATTTCTGGTTCTAGATCCTCAAGGAATCACCACACTGTCTTCCACAAGGGTTGAACTAAGTTACACTCTTACCAACAATGTAAAAGCATTCCTATTTCTCCACAGCCTCTCAAGCATCTGTTGTTTACTAACTTTTTAGTGATTGCTATTCTAACTTGTGTGAGATGGTATCTTATTGTGGTTTTGATATGCACTTCTCTAATGACCAGTGATGATGAGTGTTTTTCGTATGTTTATTGGCTGCATAAGTGTCTTCTTTTAAGAAGTATCTTTTAATATTCTTTGCCTACTTTTTGATGGGGGTTTCTGTTTGATTATTTATAAGTATATTAATCTCTTTGTTAAATTTATCTGATAGAATTCTGAATTCCTTCTATGTGTTATCTTTAATCTCTTTGAGATTTCTCAAATCAGCTATTTTGAACTCTCTGTCTGAATGGTCATATGGCTCTGTTTATCCAGGATTGATCCATGGTGTATTACTTAGTTCATTTGGTGAAGTAATGTTTTCCTGGATTATCCTGATACTTGTAAATGTTTTTTGGTGTCAGGATTTATTGTAGTCCTCATCGTCTGAGCTTTTTTGTTTGTTTGTCTGTTTGTTTGTTTGTTTTTGTGCCTGACCTCCTTGGGATGGATTTTCAGATATTTGAAAAGACCTGAGTATCGTGATCTATGCTGTATCTGCTTTAGAGGGTGCCACAATCCCAGCAATGCTGTTGTTCTTGCAGACTTATAGATGTACTGCTTTGATGGTCTTGGACAAGATCCAGGAGAATTCTCTGGATTACCAGGCAGAGACTCTTATTCTCTTCCTTTACTTTCTCCCAAACAGAGTCCTTCTCTCAGTTCAGAGTGACCTGAATCTGGAAGTGAAGTGAAACCAGCACCGCTGAGGACACCACCACTATAACTGTATTCAGTCAGACTTGAAGCCAGTATAACACTGGGTCTTACCCAAGGCCTGCTGCAACCACTCCCTGGCTACTGCCTATGTTTGCTCAAGGCCTTGGTGTTCTACAATGAGCAGGTGGAAAAGCCAGCCAGGTCTGTGCCTTTCCCTTCAGGGTGGCAAGTTTCCCCAATCCCTAGATGGTCCAGAGGTGTTATATAGGAGTCAGGGACTAGAGTAAAAAAAAGGTTGAAGTCTACCTGGTATTCTACGGCATTAAAATTGAGCTGGGGGGACTCAGGAGAAAGGATGGTAGGGGAGTAAGGGATAAAAGACTACACATTAGGTGCAGTGTACACTGCTTGGGTGATGGGTGCACCAAAATCTCAGAAATCACCACTAAAGAACTTATGCATGTAACCAAACAGCACCTGTTCCCCCAAAACCTATTGAAATAATAATAATAAAATAAATAAATGAAAACACTGAGCTGGCACTCAAACCACAAAACACAGTCTTTCCCACTCTTTCCACCCCTTTGCAAAGGCAGAGAAGCTCACAAAGAGTACTGCCAGATCACCACCGGTATTCCTTTAAGGCAGAGAGGCTATTGTGGTGAATGCTGCCTGGCCTGTGACTCACTCTTTGAGGCAGTGGGCTCCCCTGTGGCCCAGGAAAGGTCTGTAAACGCTGTTGAAGAGTCAACTCTTGGATTCAAGGACCCCAAGAGCTTGCTTGGTGCTTTACCTCCCTGTGGCTGAGCCAGTATCTGAATCCAGCAAATCTCAGAGACTTATCTGAGGCCCTTGATGTAGTTTCTGGGTATCACTGCTGGTTATTCAGGGCCAAAGGGCTTTTCAGTTGGCAGGTGATGAATGCTGCCAGGACTGGATGTTTCCCTTCAAAGCAGTGGGTTCCCTTCTGGCCCAGGGTGTTTCTAGAAATGTCGTCTGGAAGCTAGGGCCTGGAACGGGGACCTCATGATTCTGACTGGTGCCGTATCTGTTGTGGCTAAGTTGGTATCCAAGATGCAAGACAAGGTCTTCCCCAACTCTTTCCTCTTCTCTCCTCAAGCAGCAAGAAGGAGTCTCTTTTAGAGCTGTGAGTTGGTTGCAGCCGGGAGTTGGGGAGGGGTGATGCCAATACTCCCTTGGCTGCCCAAGCTGGTGTCTCAGTATATTTTGTGCCCCCCAGTCCACTGTCTCTGGCCCTAGTTCAGTACTAGGACTTGTTTAAGAGTTGCAGTCCATTTAGCCCAAACTGCCTTTCAAGTTTAGTTAGAGACCCAGAGCACTTCAGCCCTCAGTGGTAAAGTTTATGGGAAATGAAATTCTGACCGCTGGGATTAGTGATTCCCCTTTGGCTAGGACTGGTTTGAATGCTCCCTTTGTGGGTGGGCATCAGCTGAACTTGGTCTGGCTTTCCTTTTTGCTATAACAAGATAGCACTGAGTTTAATGTCTCACAATTGATGTGTTCTCCCTCACCCAGAGCGCACAAATGTTCTTTGCACCACACCACAGCTGCCAGGGTGTGATGGGGTAGCTTCAGCGATTCAAGACTGCTTTTGGACCTCTTTAGTGCCTCTTTCAGTGACACAAAGTTAAAAGCAGGTACTGCAAGTGCTCAGCTGAGTTTTGGTTCTTGTGAAGGAGCTTTGCTTGCATAGATGTTAAACTGGTGTCCTTGTTAGGGGGACAATCGGTGGAGCTTTCTATTCCACCATCTTGCTCCACCTCCCATAGTACTATACATCGCTTCTTTTGGCTACTTCTGATTTGTATCTTTTTACTATAATAAAACTGTAGTCATAAATATAGTGCTTTCCAGAGTTCTTTAATTTTTTTTTTTTTTTTTTTAGTGAATTATCAAGCTTGAAGGGTTAGTGGGGATCCTAAGTATGTAGCCAGCTGTTCAGAGTATAGGTGGCTTACATAACCTTGAACTTGCAGCTGATGTCTGAAGTAAAAGCAGTCTCACGGAGGACCATGTCCTTAACCTTTGAAGTCTGGCTCGACTCTAGTAGTTGTTAAAATTTAATGTAACATGTCTAGTAATTTTAGGAATGCCGGATATTGTAAATGCTATATTCTTACTTGTCTGGATTTAGTTGACTTCCTTTAAACAGTGTTGGACTGTGTTAGGTTACTTATGAGTCAACTTGATCCTTTTGGGGATTGATTTTATGTTTTGTTAAGGAGATAGCTTTTATTCTACCTAATTCTAATATTCAATAGATTATTTGTACCACTAAACCATGACCATCTTGGATCTCCCAGCTAGCTGTTTTCTAGAAATTGTAAATGACTCTAACACAACTTTCAATGCAAACCAATTAATTCAGAGCTCATACATTGCCCAACCACTTCCTTTATCAGGGCTTTACACCCTGGGCCACCATTCTCCTGTCCTAATCAGCCAGGTCCAGGTAAGAGAAAACTAAAGACAGCCCCTCTACCCCAGAGCCTGCTAAAAGTATTCAAACTAGCTAATCCTAAGCCTGATTACCTTGTCATGCCCATTCCTTCCTGCATAAACCACAGTAAAGGCTCTGGCCCACGTTGTCCCCTCTCTCTGCCTGCCTCCTAACACAGGCGCTTCCCCATGTGGTCTTGGGTGGTGTGCTGTGTCTCCTATTTGTAGGGATCTGTTGATATAAACCTTTTTCTTCATGATAGTCATTTATGTGTCTGTGTACTTTACCACACCTGATTAAAATAAATCCCAGGTATCATTAAAACACATACAAAGAGTAAGTACTGTATGACTCCATTTACAAATTCAAAAGCAGAAAAAACTAATTTTTGGTATTAGAAGTCAGGGTAGTTTATTTTATTTTATTTTTCCTGGAAGGAGGATATAAGGAGGCAGGAGCACAGTTCCTGGTATGCTGATAATCTGTTTCTTGAGCTAGGTGCAGCTTGCAAGAGTGTGTTCAATTTGTGCAAATCAATCAAGCTGTATATTTATAATTTGGGCACTTCCTTCATGTGTGTAATACAGACCAGTTGCATTATTGATTCTAATTTTCTACCTCCCCCTATATCCATGCCCTTTACCATGTAAATTTACAAATACTCTCTCACTCGGACTCTAGAATCCACCATGTGACTTGATTTGGCCAATAAAATGAATAAGAAGTAAAGGTGTGATTGCTCTTGGCCTGAGCCTCAAGAGGCCTTGTGTGTTTCTTCTACAATTGTGATTTTGTTATTAACATTACATAGACATGGTGGAACTAGCTCACTCATCCCAGGATGACAGCCTCAGCTAAGTCTCTCCATCCAAACACAGCCTGGAGCTGGGCTCTAAGTTGTTAGATAGATGAATAAGTGAGCACTGTCAAGATAAGTCAAGCTCAGCCCAGATTTCTGACCCACAGCGAATCCACAGATGTATAAACTGAAGATCACTGGTTTTATCAAGCTGACTGTTATAATAGTGGAGAAAAGTTCATGAGGACAATAATTGGGTAGAGTTAGAAGAAAAGAGAGAACGAAATTGAGACAGAAGACATTTCATTTAAAAAAATTATTCCATTGAGCTGGGTTTGAAATATTGCACTGCTTGTTCTCCTAATGCTGTATAGCATCATGAAATCTATAGTTTCCTGAGTCTATCAGCCAGCTTCCTAGGGAGGCTAAGGGGACTGAGGACAGGGAAGACGTAACACTCAGGAACATAGGAGGATTTGGGTCCAAGTGGGTGGAGGGAAAGATAACTGGCTTTAGTTTTGAGTAGGGTTGAGTTTGAGATCTCTGAAGGACAGGCAAGTGGAGTTTTCCAGCAGGGAGGAAATGCAGAGCTAAAGCTCATGTCTTTGTTGGAGATCTAGATTTGGGCATCTTCAACAAGCAGGTTGTAGCTGAGGAAGCTGGGACTGGACTTGCACTCTAAAGTCAGTGCAAAAAAAGCTTGAAACAGCTGTGATGGCTAACACCTGGTTATTCCATGAAAAATGCTTCAGTCAGTATGGGTGATTTGGAAGTGGTGATCAATTAAAAACTGAAGCATGATTAATATTAATTATAACTCAATGGGAATATAATAAACATCTCTTGGTCAGCAAGCAGAGGATGTCCTGTAGCACTAAAGCATCGCTGTATATCATCTGTGCCAAGAATCAGGAGATCCAAACTGGAGCAGATGAGGGACTGTGCCTGTCATTGGACCAGCTGGCCTGACCCAGCAGAAGTGAATGGAGAAGTACTGAATGGGGCTCCTTCGAGGTGTGAGTTGAAGGGGAAGGAACAAAAGACTTCCAAAGTAAGGGAAGAATGAAAAATGGGAAGGACTGGGGTAGAGCCTCAAGTAGGACCAGAGGAGAAAATAGAAATAAAGTAATCAAGGGAGATGGGACAAGAAGATGGAAGAATGAGGTAAACAGCAGGTGGGAAGAGGAGGTCAACCCAGAAGGAGAAAGCCAGGTGGAAGAAAGAAGGGAGAAAAGAAAAGAAGGGGTGGGAAACAGAGGAGGAGGCAGCCAAGAAAGCCTGGATGCTGAATTATAGAAGGGAAGAGGTAGGAGAAGGAGGGGCTGGAGGATAAGATAAAGGTGGGAAACGGAAGAGTGAAAGAATCGTCTGGGTGTGTGATGGCTAGACAGGAGTTCAGAGAGCAGCGGGGTCGCCAGGCCACCACCTTATGGGCCACCGCTCATTGGCTCTAGGAGCTGGGAAAGGGCGTCCCAGGAAAGAAGCCCTAGACTTTAGCCTGAGTCTGCGCCACTCTGGGGGACCGAGACCGGGTGGCGGGGGAGGACTGACAAACAGAACCTCGACTTCTGGCCCCAATCTGTGCATGTTCGCCTGAGCTCAGCGGACGCTCCTCTCTGACCCAGGAGGGCGGCTCAGGGACGCGTGCGGGGACGTAGAGAGAAACTGCTGAGGAATTAGGGCCGGGAGAGACTGGTACCTGCCTGGTGCTCGTGGTGGGGCAAAGCTGGCACTGATGCTGAGAGTGGCTAAGGAGCGCAGCGCCCCAGAGCAGAGGGGCTGGCAGACGCTCAAAGAGCCGGGGTGATTCAGGGTCCAAGGAAGGTCACAAGATTGGGTAGGAGCTGTTGGGGAGTGAAGGTGCATGAGGAACCAGAGGAGCTGGAAAGACCCTGGCTGGGGTGTTCGAGGGTAGGGGCTGAGTGGCTACGGACTGCACAGAGGGTGTGTGTTGGGGCGGGAGAACCACCCCAGCTGAATTGTCCCCGTGGGTTTTTCTTCTAGCGTCTTAGTTCCACAAGTTGCTGCATCAGAAGTTAATAGTTGAGGAACAAGACATCGAAGGGCAGCCTAAGGCTGAGGTGAATGCAAAGCGGTGGAGAGGGCGGGGGCGGGGGCGGGGGCGCAGACACCTTGTGGAACTAAGGAGGCCTTCGTCCTCCCTGTCTCCCTTGGCTGAATCCTTGAGAAAGGGGTATTGCTGCGAAGCCGAGTCAGGGCTGGCCGCGCCGAGGTGGGAGGCAGGATGGAGGGGCGGGAGCCAAGGCCGAGGTGGGCGGACATGGGGTGGTGTCTCGCGCTCCATAAAGGGGTTGCGGGGACCGCGCTCTCTTGTGCTAGGGTAGCTGCCACCGGCGGGGAACGCGGCGCGATGCGGGTTCAGTGCCAACAGAGCCCAGTGCTGGCAGGCAGCGCCACTTTGGCCGCCTTCGGGGCATTGGTCTTGTACTTCGCGAAGCCCGCCAGCTACGGGAAGCACATGGAGATCCTGACGCCCGCGGCTACCTGCCTGTCCGCCCGAGCCGCCTGGTTCCTGCAGGAGCTGCCCTCCTTCGTGGTGTCCGCGGGGATCCTCGCCCGTCAGCCGCTCTCCCTCTTCGGGCCACCTGGGCCGGTGCTTCTGGGCTTCTTCTGCTTACATTACTTCTACAGGTAGCGTTTTTCCCCTGCAGGCGCCGAGCGCAGCGCACTGCCCGTTCCCGGCGTCCAGGAGCGCAGCGCGAAGCGCGCACCTAGGAACGCAAAGGAGGCAGCGCAGAGCGCTGCGAGGAACGCGGAGGGAAGCTTGCGGGGCGCACCTGGCGGGGGCCGGGGCCGGGGCCGGGGCCGGGGCCGGGGCTGGACGCTAGAGATTAGAGAAGCGGCGGCGGGACAGACACCGCCTTCACTCCCCGGAACCTCATCCCCTCTCAGCAGCTCCAAATCCTCTGGCTGCTCCAGACAAAGAGGCCCTGCGGGCGAGAGGCGAGAGGCGAGCTGGAAAGCTCAGACTGGGCAGAGCTATTGGCTAGGACTGTTCCTTAATCCGCGGTTATCTGTAACATCTCGCGCCACGACCCGCTTCTCTTTCTTCTTTCACCTTTTCCTTGCCGGATGGGGACAGGTTAGTTCTGGGATCTTGGGAGTCTTACGCGTTTGACATGTCCCGCGGAAAATGCAGCTCAGAGGTTCTCACAGATTTAGTCTTTGCGGGTCTAAGAAGGAAGGTGGGCAGAGCCCAAATCCAGATTTCAAAGGTGGTAAAGAGAATATATTGAGATCCCATTGACTTAAGAGAGGGTCTCCGCTTCTTAGGCCCCTCCCAAAAGGGACCAAGCACACCACCAATTCATCTACCTTTCCAATTTCCCTGGGACCTGAATTGTGAGTGGGTGAAAGTTAACTTAGAGCTCAAATGTTCTTCTAGATGAAAAAAAAAAAAAAAATCCGAGTTCAGGAGAACTTTATCTGCTCTGGGAAGGAAAGACAGGAAAGAGACAGAGGAATGTCAGGGTTCAGAGAAAGATTGTCCAGCCTCAGTAAAGTGTCACAGGGAAAGGGAAGAATGAACACGTTGTTAAATTGCCTACCATGCCCAATCGTTTAGTATCTATGGTTTCACTTAACTCTATTGTAACCATTTGAGAGATTATTTATTATGTCCACTTTACAAAGAAACTGAGGCTGAGTAAGGTTATGGGACTGAAAGAAGACAATACAGCTGGTGCCCACTAAGATTCAAATCTGAGCCTATGAATCTCTGAGGTTTAAGACCTTTTAGCCATTTTAAGTAGGCAGATATTCCATGCAAGAAAAGAACAGATCCCATAAACAGAGAAAGGTTATCAAACAAAATCGAAACCTTGAAGAAGCACTGCCTTATTTTGAGTAGAAGATTCCTAGGGTCAAAAGATCAAAAAGTTTGGATTAGAAATTAGGATAAAGAATGCCTCTGGCATAATCTCTTTCATAAAGACAAAATGATGACTCATTTCGAGAGAAGGTGTCAGAGACAAATTTCAATCTGTCTTTTTTAATTCCCTCTTATCCTCTGAATCTTCTTTATTGGTCAAGGTTTAATATTTACACAATCTTAACTGAATTCTCACTCTTTTAAAAAGGCAAATATTGTCTGTTGTCAAGCAATAAGAACTAAATCGATCCTTTCCACAAATATTTACTAAAAGTCTATTGTGAACTAGATTCTTTATTTTATACAGATTTTATTTTACTCAGATTTAGATGGTTTAATTTGCACAGAAAGAAGGATGTTGGATACAGGAGATAAGAGATTAGTTTTTTATTTCACTGATTTTTGAATAGACATTTGACAGAGAAATGTGATTTTTATCAACAATTATTTTTATCTTTAAATTAACTACTGTATGTTGGCAACATAAGCAATATTTTTATGAGGTCATTTAATCTTAGAATAATGATTAGTGTTTTATGACAATCCTATTAACATAATGTTTAGGCTTGTTTTTGAAATCAAAAGGCACTTTGCACAATAAATTATGACCAATACATTTTAAAAAAAAACACCAAAGGTGTAATTACACATAAAAGAAATATCTACATACCGTCCTTCTTTGGAGGAAACTTAAAAATATTAGTAAAGGTCTTGGAGATTGATTCTGCCTGAGAGAAATTGCCCACTAGAAGTAAAACTCTGAATTACTTGTCCCTGAGGCATCAGGATATGATGTTTGTCTTTCCTGTTGTTTGAATTCTTTTTTTGAGGCCACTGAGGCATTTGATCTGTTATTATTTTGAGTGCTTACTGGGTGTTACACTCTGTGCCAAACACTTCAAGTAAATTGTTCACTCATCCTCCTACCAACCCTTTTAGGTAGGCACTGGAGGTGCAGGTGGGAAATTGGAGCAAGAAAAGGTTAAATAACTTACTTGCCCAAGGTCACAGAGTAAGGAGGAATCAGAGTTCAAACCCAGGCAGTGTGAATCCAGATCTCAGGCTCTTCAGGTGTGATAATAAACTGTTTTATACTTGTTGAATACATGAGATCTCATTCTTGCTTTTTAAAACTGTATGCTTACAATTATTTAAATTTTTTTATTATAAAAATCATTTTTCCTAATGAAAAATGGAAAATCCAAAAAGTAGAAAATACTCATAATTACAGCATCTAAGTATATTAAAAGTTAATGTTTTAGAAAATTTCTTTTTTTCACTTTATTATTCTTTTTTAAAAATATATATTTTATTGCGTTTTAGATTTTGGGGTACATGTAAAGGACATGCATGCAAGATTGTTGCACAGGTACATACATGGCAATGTGGTTTGCTGCCTTCCTCCCCATCACTTCTATCTGGCATTTCTCCCCATGTTATCCCTCCCCAACTCCCCACCCCCCATTGTCCCTCCCCTAGTTCCCTCCCACAGACTCCAGTGTGTGATGCTCCCCTCCCTGTGTCCGTGTGTTCTCATTGTTCAACACCCGCCTATGAGTGCGAACATGTGGTGTTTGATTTTCTGTTCTTGTGTCAGTTTGCTGAGAATGATGGTTTCCAGGTTCATCCATGTCCCTATCTATCAAATCTTTTTTCTTAGTAGATTTTCACACGTGCTTGTTATGTTGAACATATGGTTTTTTGTTCTATTTAGTTACTTAACATTTTATAGTGAGTACTTTCCCACATTATCATAGATTTCTTAATATCTGCTGATTTCATCTAATGTAAAAACAATAATTTACCTATACATTCATTTATAGTTGGGCATTTAATTTGTCTTGGGGTGGCGCTAGGTTCATTGAAGCTGTGATGTGCATTTATTGCATCTAAATTCTTTTCAAAAGCTAGGTCTGTTTTCTTAGTCAGGATTCCCAGAAGTGGTTCAAAGGTTATGAGCATTCTTTAGTGTCTTGATATTCACACATATCTGTTTTGAGGCTTAAAACGTCATTTGGCTTGATAATAAGGGTGCATTAAGGAACAAGCATCAGGCTCTCTTGGCTTTATCTTGTCCTGTGTGTTGCTATGACAGAGAATAAGATGGAAAGACAAGGAGGAAGGGTGGCTTAGGTTTGCCTCAGACCCTTTTGCAAAATGTCCATTGGGGACTGTTCAGAGAAGCAATATGTCCTATTGGATGGAAGTTAAAACTTGTTACATTTTCTCAATACAAAGATGACACACAAGACTGTAGATTCCACAGGGTCAAGGGTTTTCGTCTCACTTTGTAATGGCTGTATCCCCAGTGTATACAAAGAGCTGGGACATAGTTGGTACTCACTAACATTTGTTGAATGCATGCATGAACTCTACTTACAACAACAGTACAGACAGAATTGTAGGAGAGCTAGCAGCAATTACTTGGGAATCATCATTGCTGAGATTGCATAGTTAGGTCAATTCAGATAACGTTCCTCCCTTCAGAATCTATTGTTGTGGCTGCTGGGTTGTTTAGCCACATGAAAATGACTGCTGCCTAAGCATATTGCCTAATCGCATTGCCAAAGTTATTTGAAGTCAAGAGTTATCTCACCTCTTGTTGGCTGTGATTACAGCTGTGGAATGACCCTTTGTCCAAACTCTCTGATTGATCTTCGCTTTCACAAGAAGTCTTGGTGTCCCATACAGTGGTCAGTCATACCACTTATGCATGTGGTAGCTGATGTCTTTTTCAAGACTTTGATGGGACTTTGATAACTGAATGAACAAGACACAAAGAAACATTTTCTTTTCCAGAAAAAAGTGACTACATTGTGAAAAGGTTTTGGGCAGTGTAACTTTCATGATTACATCTAGAAACAGAGCATAATGCGCACATTAGAGTCTGCTTCAATTCAGAGAGATATTCCCTGAGGTTTAGATGCTGAAACATTTTCTTAATTAGCCAAATAAAATAATGGCCTCAATAAAACCCCTTTTTGCTTTATTGGTAAGTTCATTCTCCAGCAGAACTTCTCATCCTTCAAGATTCAGGTCAGGCATCATTTCCTCCAAGAAGCCTTGTCTGAGTCTTTTCTTCTCTCTAAATCCAGTTGTGATGCTGTTCCTTGGGCTTTCATAGTAGCCAGTGTGGCTTTCCTTGAGGCATTTCACACACTGGATCATAATTATCTGTTCTAAGGAAATGTAGTTCTCATCTGTCCAGTCTCTTCATTTTACAGAAGCAAAGCACACAAGTTGGGTCAGTTAGGGGCAAAGCAGGAGTTGGAACTTGAGTCTCCTCATGGGCCCCTGCCAATGCTTCTCTTATTTCATGAGAGGTGCAGATGTTGCAACCATTCAGAAGTAATCAAACTTCACTAAGGAAACTACTCATTTGCTGAGAATCAGAATGAGAATTAATACCTAGATTGGAAACAATAGACAAATCTCTCCTCTTACAGATTAAGATAAAAAAAGCCCAAACAAGATAAGAAATATTTCTGTGGTCACTTGATCATGTGTTAAGGATGTTCCTGAGGCATAATTTGGATCAATTAAGATTAATTGAAGGATTTTTTAGAATGAGAGTCAGCAAACATTTTCTGTAAAGAGCCAGGTCATGAACTCTATTGCAGCAACTCACCTCTACTGTTATAGCAGGAAAGCAGTTGCAGACATTATATAAACAGATGAATGTGGTTGTATTCCAATAAAGCTTTATTTACAAAATCAAGCAGTGGGCCATATTTGGCCTGTAGGCCATAGTTTACCAATCCCTTCTTAAGAAAACTATGAATGCCATAGCTTTACATTCAGTACCCTGGAAATTCTATAATAAAATTTGGTTAAATTCTATAGCAAAGCAGTGGGCATATTTTAGAAAATTTCTGCTACATGTAAGTGGGGACTTGATAGTAAACATTGTTTTCTGAGAATTCTTGGGTTTCAGGTTTTTTTTGTTTGAACCCTTATGGGAAAATAGTAGGACTCTTGGAGTTTTCATTTTAAATGGAATGACATCATAAGCACATCTGGAAAATATATGGCTATGTTTGCCAAAAATATAAACCAGTTTTAGAGATCGTGACCATTTCACTTTAACCACATTGAAGAAAGAACCAACTTCTTGTTCATTTAAAATCCAACTTAATGTCACTTAAAAAGAACAAACAAAATAAAGAATTACAATTGGAATTCATTACAATTAGAATTCAAGGATTCAGACTGGCAAAATGACATGTACCAAATTACATGGCAAGAAAGGGCAGAGTGGAGCTTGAAGGCAGGGCTCCTGATCTTTATCAGAGTTCTACATGCTCAGAATTATGCTAGGTCTTACGGGAGTCATAGGAGTACAATGCCTAGTCCTTGCCCTCTAAAAAGAAGGCAGGAAAGAACTTTCATCGTGTGCTTCTCACTCTTTCTGGTGTGAAACTTGGGTGGCAGCAATGTCAGTCTGAGAGTATCAGGCAGGTGAGAAAATGTAAACTGAGAGGGAAAGAGGCCTGGTTGGTATGGGCCACTGCCAGGGGCCCCCTGAGAGATCCAGGAATTAGGCAATTAGAGACATATTACCACCATTTATTACTGGTAAAGCTGGTTTGTGGGAATCTGGCTTAGATTTTAGATCATGTGGGCCTCCTAACACTGTACCTCAGAAATACTTAGCTACAATCATGGCTGGGCAACCACAGGCCTCTCACAGTGGTGCCTGTTCTGAAAAGACAGCAGAAGGACTGAGCTGTGCACATCCTTTGGCAGGTCTTGCTGTCAGATTGACCCATCAGGTAATTCATGTTTCCTTGCCTGAGAAGGAATGAGTGAGGGACAGTGGAAAGACTTGCAGTGATGCTCTAGTGAAGGGCCCTCAGCCAGTTGGAGGGGGAGCATAAATATTTTTTGTTACTAGATAGAATGCAAAAGTTGTCTACTTACTGAATTTTGTCACAGCCTGGCAATTTATTTCTGGAACTTGGGGTACTTCCCGTTCTGCTGTTGACTCCCGGCCATGTATGCCAATAAGGACATCAAAGTCCGGATTCAAGTTGTTTAAAAAGTTTCTGTGCTCGACCCAGGAGCCTTTAACGAGACTCAGCTCAACGTAGGAGCTCTAAATTTTAAAAACCTCTGAACTAGGGCCAACAGTGCAATTTGTCTTCCATTTGGTTATAGAAGGGAGAGAAGGGAAACCAATATTTATTGAGCTCTGGGTGTTCCAGGCATTATATTACATGCTTTACATTGGTTATCTCATTTTGTCCTTGAGAAAATCCCTGTTATTAGTGCTATTTTACAAGTGATTGCAGTGCAGAACATTGGTGGAGTGAGTGGGAGTGAGGATGGGAGACTTGACCTGGTCCTTGAAGAATGGGCTATTCCCAGATTTCTGGGTGGGAATGTGACATCTGTTGGGAAGAGGGACCCATTTGGTAATCTTTGACTTAAATTTGCCTTATACTCTGTATACTCAGTCTTGAATTTCTCTCCACTTTTAGATTCCAAACATCTTCTGTAACTATGCCATATTATCTAGTCCTACTACCCAAGTCTTAAATTAGAGTCTGGGCCATTTTCAAGTTTTTTTTTTCTTATATTTGCTCCATATTGTTGAGGCTGATCCTAGAAGTTACTGTGAAGAAAACAGGTTAATTTGCTTTTGATATTTTTTCTCTCTGACCATGAAACATCTCAAGATCTTTTTTCATGTACAGGCTCTGGTTCTCTCTTGCCTCTCTGCCTGTCCTCTTCTATCAGCAGTATTCAATCTTACAAAGTTATCTTTCAAAACTTAACTCTGTGTCTCATGCTCTTAGTCAATGTTCTTTACTTGCCAACAAATTTGTGATAAACAAGTCTAAGTTCCAGTGTATTGGGTTGTTTGTTTTCATATTATTGAGTTTTAAAAGTTTTTTATATATTCTGGATAGAGGTATTTTGCCAGGTATAAACTTAGCAAATATTTTCTCTCCATTTGTGGCTTTTCTTTTTTATTCTCTTAACTTTTAGTTTTTAAAAAAATTTTATTTTAGGTTCAAGGTTACATATGCAGTTTTGTTATACAGGTAAACTACGTCTCATGGCTTTGGTGTACGGATTATTTCATCACCCCAGTAATAAGCATAGTACCTGATAGGTATTTTTTTGATCCTCACCCTCCTTCCATCCTCTACCCTCAAGTAGATCCCAATTCTGTTGTTCTCCTTGTATCCATATGTACTTGGTGTTTAGCTCCCATTTATAAGTGAGGATATGCAGTTGTTTTTCTGTTTCTCTGTTAGTTTGCCAAAAATAATGGCCTGCAAAGGACATGATCTCATTTTTTATGGCTGCATAATATTCCATGGTGTATATGTACCACATTTTCTTTTTCCAATCCACCATTGATGGATATTTAGGTTGATTTCATGTCTTTGCTGTTGTGAATACTGCTGCAATGAGCATACATATGCATGCCTCTTTATGGTAGAACAATATATATTTATTTGGGGATATACTCAATAATGAAATTGCTGAGTTGAATGGTGATTCTGTTTTAAATTACTTGAGAAATTCCCCCTAGCAGTGTATAGGCATTCTCTTTTCTCCACAACCTTTCCAACATTTATTATTTTTGACTTCTTAGTAATAGCCATTCTGATTGATGTGAGATGGTATTTCATGATGGTTTTGATTTGCATTTGATGCAGAGCATTTTTTCATATCCTTCTTGGCCACATATGTCTTTTTTGAAAAATATTTGTTCGTGTTTTTTGCCCACTTTTAGTTGGATTGTTTGGTTTTGCTTGTGAATTAGTTTAAGTTCTTTATAGATGCTGGATATTAGATCTTTGTCAGATGCATAGTTTGCAGATATTTTTTCCCATTCCGTAGGTTGTATGTTTACTCTTGTGATAGGTTTTTTTTTTTTTTCCTGTGCAGAAGTTCTTTAGTTTAATTAGGTCGTATTTGTCAATTTTTGATTTTGTTGCAATTGCTTTTGGTGTCTTCGTCATGAAGTCTTTGCCAGGGCCTATGTCCAGAATGGCATTTTCTAGGTTTTCTTCTAGGGTGTTTTAGTTTTAGGTTTTACATTGAAGTCTTTAGTTCATCTTGAGTTGATTTTTGTATATGGTGAGGTAGAGGTCCAGTTTCAATTTTCTGCATATGGCTAGCTGGTTATCACAGCACCAGTTTGAATAGGGAATCCTTTCCTTATAGGTTGTTTTTGTCAACATTGTTAAATATGAGATGGTTGTAGGTGTGCAGCATTGTTTCTGGGCTCTCTATCCTGTTCCATTTGTCTATAGGCCTGTTTTTGTACCAGTGCCATGCTGTTTTGGTTACTGTAGCCTTGTAGTTTGAAGTCAGGTAATGTGATGCCTCCAGCTTTGTTCTTTTTGATTAGGATTGCCTTGGCTATTTGGGCTCTTTTTTGATTCCATGTGAACTTTAAAATAGTTCTTTTTCTAATTCTGTGAAGAATGTCATTGGTAGTTTAATAGGAATAGCATTGAATCTGTAAATTGCTTTGAGTAGTATGGCCATTTTAACAATATTGATTCCATCCATGGAATGTTTTTGAGCATGCAATGTTTTTTCTGTTTGTGTCATCTCTAATTTCTTTCAGCAGTGTTTTGTAATTCTCATTGTAGAGATCTTTCACCTCCCTGGTTAGTTGTATTCCTAGGTATTTTATTCTCTTTGTTGCAGTTGTAAATGGGATTGCACTTTTGATTTGGCTGTCAGTTTGGATGTTGTTGGTGTATAGAAATGCTAGTAATTTTTGTACATTGATTTTGTATACTGAAACTTTACTGAAGTTGTTTATCAGACTGAGAAGCTTTTGGGCAGAGCCTATATGGGGTGTTTCAGGTATAGAATTACATCATCTCCAAACAGGGATAGCTTAACCTCCTCTCTTCCTATTTAGATGCCTTTTATTTCTTTCTCTTACCAGATTGCTGTGGTCAGGATTTCCAGTACTACATTGAACAGGAGCAGTGAGAGAGGGTATCCTTATCTTGTTCTGGTTTTCAATGAGAATGCTTCCAGCTTTTGCCTATTCAGTATGATGTTAGCTGTGGGTTTGGGGTTTGTCATTGATGGCTCTTGTTATTTTGAATTATGTTTCTTCAATGCCTCATTTATTGAGGATTTTTAACATGATGAGATGTTTAATTTTATTGAAAGCCTTTTCTGCATCTGTTAAGATAATCATGTAGTTTTTGTTTTTATTTCTGTTTATGTGAATCACATTTATTGATTTGCATATGTCGACTCAACCTTGCATCCCGGGTATAAAGCCTGCTTGATTGTAGTGGATTAGCTTTTTGATGTCCTATCAGATTCAGTGTGCCAATGTTTTGTTGAGGATTTTTGCCTGGATGTTTATTGGCCTGATGTTTTCTTTTCTGTTGTGTCTCTGTGAGTTTTGGTATCAGGATGATGCAGGCCTCATAGAATAAGTTGAGTAGGAGTCCTTCTTCAATTTTTTGGAATAGTTTAAGTAGAAATGGTACCAGCTCTTCGTTACACGTCTGGTAGAATTTGCCTTAACTGTCTTTTGAAAATCAGAAATTTTTAATTTTGATGAAGTCTCATTTTTTCCATTTTTCTTTGGCTTTTGATGTCATATCTAAAATATCTTTGCCTAATCTAAGGTCACAGTGATTTTCTCTTATATTTCCTTCCACATGACTTGTAGTTTTAGGTTTTACTTTTAGGTCTATGATACATTTTGAATTAATTTTTAAAGTAACATTACAGGTGTGAATAAAAGATTTTTGTTTGTTTGTTTTGCATGTGGACAGCCAATTGTTTTAGTGCCATTTGTTGAAAATAGTACTTTTTCTCCAATGAACTGCCTTTGCACCTTAACTTTAAAAGTAGGAAAATTATATGAACAGATACTTTGACAAAGAAAACATATGGCTGGCAATTAAGAACATGAAAAGATCCTCCTTATAAGTGATTAGGGTAAATGCAAATTAAACCACAATGGGGTATCACTATGTGTCTGATAGAATGGCTAAAATAAAAAATACTGAGCATACCTAGTGTTTGTGAGGATGTGGAATAACTGGAACTCTCATACATTGTTGATGGGAATTTAAATGACAACCACTTTGGAAAACTGACAGTTTCTTAAAAAGTGAAACATATACCTATCATATACATATACCTATCATATAATCTTGCCATTGCATTTCTAGTTATTTTTCTAAGAAAAATAAAAGCATGTGTTCATAAAAATGATGGTAGCAGTAGCCCATCTGGAGTGGCTGCAATGGGAGAGGATTGGCTGAGGCTGCACACTCTGCAGAGCTGGCAGGGCTGGGAACAAGCATGAGCCCCACCCCCTACCAAGTTGATGGGGCAAAAGCCCAGTGCTCCTGGGAGAAGCTGTAGCTGCTCAGCCATGGCTTTGAATCTGGGCTTTCCTGCACTCTCAGGGGCCTGGGAAGCCCCCCTTCCCCTGCAGGCTTGGAAGTGCCTGCTCCTACTCCTTGACCTCTCTCTGTTCTAGGCGGCTGCTCTGGGACACAGCAAAGTTGTGGCTGAGCCCAGGTGCTGTTGCAGCCCAGCCTGGAGTGCACACACTCAGGGCAGCATTGACACATCAGCCCCCTGCCTCTTTGGCCCCCTCCAGACTTTAGGTGCTGATGAACATGGGACGGGGGGAAAGTAGGGGCTGAGGGTGGCTTGGTTCAGGCCTGCAGGGACCCCTTGGCATGAGGATGGATGGCATGTGGATGGCGGCAGAAGGCAGACAGGCTCCTGGGGGGTAAGAAGCAGGTCCCAGGTGAAACCCCACCTTCAAGTCAGGGATGGCCTAAAACCTGGGGGCTGGGCTATCAGTTCTCTGTGGAGTCAGTGGCCCAGAGTGACAATTTATGGTGCTTTTTCTGAGCCTATTCATGGTTGCCCACGGACCAACCAGCACACACTGCTTCCCTTCTGAGCCCATAAAAACTCTGGTCTAGGACAGACTTGGACAAAAGTCAGGACTACTATCTGTGGGAAGGAGCTACCTACTTTCGGTCTCCCAAGAGCTGGTCTGTCACTCACTGAAGCTCCTCTCTGTCTTGCTCATCCTCCAGTTGTCTGCATACCTCATTTTTCCTGGACATAGGACAAGAACTCAGGACCTGCCGAATGGAGGTACTAAAAGAGCTGTAACATAAACAGGGCTGAAATATGCCCCCTTGCTTATCACATTGCAGGTAACAAGAAGGAGAGAAGAGCTGTGGCCCTTCAGGGAGCCCAGAACTAGGGGATCCCTGAGCCAGGGCTGTGACACCCTCTTTGGGGCTTTGTGGTTCCTGACATCTCCAAGTTTCCAGGCACCACCATGTTCTCTTCATCCAGATGTAGATGCCTACAGTGGAAGCCACTTGTGGTACATGTGAGCCACAGTCTCCTCATCATTTGGTGCCTGGCTCGCCCTTGACAGGTGTGGGATCCAGTCCTGTAGCACAAGCCAAGTGCAGCCTGCCAGGCCGAGTGGGCAGACTGAGCCCAGTGGGCATTAGCAATACTCAGGCGGAAGGCACCTCTGGCCACAGAGGTTTCCAGCTGGTGAAGTGACATACCAGGGATCCTGTGACACAAAGACTTGTATACAAATGTTTGTAGTAGCTTTATTTGTAGAACCCCAAAACTAGAAAGAGTTCATGCTTTATGATTATGTTTATATAAAATTCTATGTTGACATAAAATACATCAGTGTTTTCCTGAGGACACAAGAGGGACAAGAAGGTAGAACTACAAAGGGTATGAAGAACCTTTTGTTGTGATGGATATGTTCATTACTTTTATGTCACATGGCTTCATGGACATATATATATGTATAGCTACCAAATTGCACACTTTAAATATGTTCAGTTGACTGTATAGTAATTTACTTCAATAAAAATAAGAAAACAAGGTATGCCTGTGAAAAAATTTTATATATATATGTGGCCCTGTGTCACTGAGAGTTGTTCAAACTTTCTGTGAAGTTAATCCTACAATGTTCAACAAGTGCTGAAAAACTGTTTCACTTTTTTGAGGATGTGGGAGGAAGGCCAGGAATTCTAATCAAGGGAATTAATCCAAAAGAAAAAAATCAGTCTACACAAAGTTATAGTGTTATTATTCACAACTGTAAAACCCTGGAAGTTACCTAAATGCTCTACAATTGGGGATTGATTGTAATCAATATGATTAAATTATTATATATACTTCAAAAATATTAATTTCATGGATTATATGTATGGAAATAAATATATGAAGCCATTTAGTTAAAAAGTAACACCTAAAGAGTACACTCTGAATTAATCTGTGTTGACATGTGTAAGTGAAAATTGACCATGATTGGAATAAAAAAGTGATGTAAATAGCTGATACTTTAGGTTTATATTTTTTCTTGTAGTATTATTAAAGTATTTAATGATTTAATTATTGTACCTAATAGAAGAATTAATGCTGTATTACAAGATTTTAAGATGTACCTTACAAACTGACCATGCAATTAAATCTCAGCAGAGATATGACACCCCATTAAGAAGTTACTGCAATGAGAGATTTAGAAGTCATCCTTCATGTGTGAAATCTCCCCCACTGAGCTGCTATGACACCACTCACTTCTGAAATTGTCATCTTTCTATTTCTTCCTTGCATCAAGAAGTTAAAGATCCCTTAACATGTAATCATGTTACTGGGCAAAGTAGGTACGTTACCCAGCAAAGCAGTACCTGGCAAAGTCCAAACTATTATCCTTTTAATATTTTGAATCTGAGATAATCTCATCTCTTTCATCCTTAAACATGGTAATTTTTTGTTTTCTTACTTTTTTCCAGATATTTTTGACTAGAGCTTTAGAAAGTTTATTGATCATCTCAGATTTAGATTTTTATTTCATTGAGTTTCACTATTGAATTTGTTTTCATTTAATTGCTTTCTGCTTTGATCCTTATTATGTCATTTCTTATGCTTACTTTGAGTTTAATTTGCTCTCCTTTTTCTATTTTCTTAAGTGGAAGCCAAGGTTATAAATGGAGACTTTATCTTGCTTGTAATATTGGCATTTATTGCTGTGAATTTCATCCTAAATACTGTTTCATGGCACCTCACAAATTCTGATATATTGTTTCCATTTTAATTTATTTAAAATATTTTAATTTATCTTTTGATTCATTCTCATATCCATGGGGTATTTAGAAGGGTGTTATTTTGTTTCCAAATATTTAGGAAATTTCCAGGCATATTCTGTATTCATTTCTAATTTAATTCCACTGCGGATAGAGAGCATACTTTGTATGACATATGTCCTTTTAAACTGAATTTAAAACTTGTTTTATGGCCCAGAATTTGGTCTATCAATCATAATAATTGTTCTGTGTAAACATGGAAAGAATGTGTATACTGCTGGGAGGAGGAGTGTTCTAAAAATGTCCATAGGTTATTTTGATTGTTAGTGTGCTTCAAATTTCTATATCCTGATGATTTTCTCTCTACCTATTCTACTAATTATTGAGAGAAGAGTATTGAGATGTCTGATTAAAATTGTAGACTTGCCTTTTTTTTCTTACAGTTCTATCAGTTTTTGCTTCATGTATTTTGAAGGTCTATTATTGTATGCATAGACGCTTGGAATTGTTATGTCCTCTTGATGAATTGATCCTTTTATCATGATGAAATAATCTTCTTTATTCTTGGTAATATTTTGCTTTGAAATCTACTTTTGTTGGATGTTAATGTAGCCACTACAGATTTCTTTTTACTAGGGTTAACATGGTATATGTATCTATGTTTATTCCAACATTTAACTTTTAATCTGTTTCTGTCTTTAGATTTAATGTGTGTGTCTTGAAGGTGGCATACTATTGAAGTTTTCTTTTCCCCTCTGCCATTCTGACAATTTCTAATTTTTAACTGAGATGTTAGAATGTTTACATTTAATGAGATTATTTATATAGTTTGGATTACGTCTATAATCTTGCTATTTGTTTCCGTTTGTGTCTCTGTTATTTGTTCCTATTTCCTATTAATATTCTATCTTTTGGATTGAGTGTTATTTTATTTCAATTTATATTGTTGTTGGTTTATTCATTGTAGCTCTTTCTTTTGTTCTTTTGTTAATTTGCTTAAAAGTTTATTGTATATATCTTAAATTTATCAGCCTACCTTAAGGTGATATTATACCACTTCAAGCATGGTATAAAAATCTGAAATAATATGCTTCCATTTCTTCCCTCTTGCCCTTACGTTATTGTTGTTGTTTTACTTATATATCTGCTATAAAAGCATCAACTTATTACTATTATTTTTGTTTAAATGGCCAATTATCTTTTAAACAGTTTTAAATAAAATAATAAAAAACTTAAATATTTACTTACGTGGTTGCCGTATTTGATGTTTTTTATTTTTGAGGGTTGATTTATGTTTCTATGTGGTATCATTTTTCCTGTTACCCGAAATCAGATTTTGTATTTCTGAAAGTGTTTTTATTTATTCTTTGTTTTTGAAGATATAAAATTCCAGGATATAGCATTACAGATTGATAGCTGCTTTCCTTCATTAACTTTAAAGATGTTCCACTGTCATCTTGCTTGCATTGTTCCCAACAAGAAAACTGTTCTTGCCCTTATCCTTGTCCTCTGTACTTAACATGTCTTCTTAACTTTGCCTACTTTTAACATTTTTGTTTTATCACTGGTTTTGAGAAGCTTGGTTACTATATTCCTTGGTGTATTTATATTTCTTATTCTGGGGTTCTTTAAACTTCTTGAATCTGTGAGTTTAAGGCTTTCATCAAAACTGGACGATTTTCATACACTATTTTTCATTCCTCCTCCCTGCCACCAACACACACACCCTTCTCCTTTCTTTTATTCAGGAAAGTATCTACGAAACCTACATCTTTTTTTTTTTTCTTCTGTGTGCTTCATTTGGGTAATTTCTATTGCTATTCTTCAAGTTCATAATCTTTTATTCTACAATGTCTTATCTGTTGTTAATCCCATCTCTGGTATTTTTATCTCAGATATTGTAGTTTTCATCTCTAGAATTTTGGATTTTGTTCTTTGTTTCTATCTTTCATGTTGCTACTTAATTTTGTAAACACATGGAATGCAGTTATAACAGCTGTTTTAATATTGCTAACAATATTTGTGTCATTAGGGCACACTTGGAGAGGAGTCAGGTGTGCTCTTTTACAAATCTCATCGCATTATTATTGAGCTCTTGGAAGGGCATTGAGCCTTCGTTTTAGAAAAAGGGATTAGATGCAGAGGGAATCACTATGCTTTCCCCAGGGAGGCACTTCTCTATTGCTTTTCTAGGAATGGGTTAGGTATATAGAAGATTTGATTCTAGAATTTATAAAATAATATTTTGGGGACTTTGAGTAATATTTTAGGGATGGCACCCATCCAGGAAACTAGATGGGTTGCTGCCTTTCTCTGAAAAGCCCTTGGATACTGTATCTCCTGATCTTCTCCCTAAACTTGGTATCCAGTTTTTTTTGTTTGTCTCCCTGCAGTTTTTTTTGTCTCTCTCCATTCTTGTGGAGAGACTGAGTAACAAAGTCTTGAAGTAATGTGTGACAAGCTCTGTAGGGCTATAGGATTATAGACAGGCTACTCAGAGAGAGGGCAAGGGTATGAAGAAGAAAAGCAGATGCATAAAAGGAATAAGGAAAGGGGAGTAAAAGGAGATGGGGAAAGAGGTTGGAAGGAGATACAACAGTAAAAAGAAGAAAAGTTGGGAAAGGAGAAAGGAAGCACAGCAAAAAAGATGGGAAAAGAAGAGTGTGTTGATGCAGGTTTTCCAGGGGCAAAGCATTGGGCAAAGCATTGAACAAGTTACACCCAAAGACTAGGAGCCTGAAATCAGGTGCCTGTTCTCAAATAATAAGGACTTATTAAGAATCAGTGCTATTGCCCAGGATAGTTAAACAGAAATACAAAAAATACTAGAGAACTTCAGGGGAACTGTGAGATGTAGAGGGAAAATCGGGAAGAAGGACAGGAGATAGAGCCTCTAGACACCCTTAGACCATCTTGGTTTCAGGTTCATTGGTCAGAACTCTTTCCCCATCCCCACAGTCTATCTAGATGTTTACATTAAAGGCAGTGATTGTTTGATAGATTTCTAAATAGCAGTAGCAACAAGGTGAAAAAAGAATGGAATGTCCCATTAGTGGATATAGGGCCAGGTCTTCAGAAAGAGGTCATGTATATTAATCACGTGTCATAGAATATCCTGGAGCACCTGTCCTCTTACTTACCTAAAATACTTCATTCCCACTGGTCAATGACATTTTTTTTTTTAAAAGAAGGGGGATTGGTATGTACATAGATATTGTAGGAATGTACAATTTTAAAAAAAGTGATGAAGTTCTATATGTACCCTCACAAACCACTCTGTTCTACTTAAATCCTAACAGTTCCTGGAGGAAACTGTGAGATTACTCTTCAGAGCTGAGTTTGGTGGTTGGGAGTGTGTCGCTTGGCTTTGTGTGTTTGTATGTGTTAGTTTTTTACTTTTACTTAAGTGCACTGATGTATTTATTACTAGAAAGTTCATAGTTAAATTTTTGTTGTATTTAATAGACAAACATACCTGACTTGTTGACGTAGAGTCTAGGTGCTAACTTCATTAATCAATTCACCTTACTTTCATATCTTTACTTCCATTTGCCTCCTTTTTCTTTAAATTTTAGGCCATCTTGCAGCACTTTATACATCTATGTGTATGGCCTTAATCTTTTTTTCCTTTTTTTGGAGCAAATTGGGAGTAACTAAAATAAAAATATAATACAGGTTAACATTCTTTGTTTTATGCAAATTTTATTCAAAGAATAAAAAGAAAAATGGTAGGTTCTGGCATGACTCAGTTAAAATGTGATATCACTTAGTAAGAAACACTTTCTATAAACAATTTATATTAGCCATCATTAAGAAAAAGAGGGATGTTGAATGAGTTAAAGAGTGGTTTCCAGGGAAATATTTCTGGAAAGACACCTTAGGATTTTCTGCAGATGGCTTCATTGTTTTTTTCTTGATTGAAATCCTGGAAAGGAAAACATGCAAGAAAACATTCCATTTTGGACTCAGCAGCAGGTCAAGCCATAGTGGCAACATCTGGAGCCTGGAGATCAACAGTCTGGGAGCTCAAACATTCAGGCAATAAAAGCTGATGGAAGCCAAAAACCAGAGCTATGGGTATCTGGTGTCAGGGTAGCTGCTGGGGGAGATCTGGCTATGGTAGTGGAGCCCAGCCATATGAACAAGTTCAGAGGTAGGACTGAAGCTGTGTATTGGGTTGAAGCTTGTCTCTCCTAAATTCATGTTTTTTCTAGAACCTTAGACTATGACCTTATTTGTAAATAGGGTCTTTGTGATGTCGTACATTGCTTAACATCAGGGATACATTCTGAGTAATGTGTTGTTAGGTGATTTCATCATTGTGCAAACATCATAGAGTGTACTCACACAAACCTAGATGGTATAGTCTACTACAAACCTAGACTGTAGTATAGCCTGTTGCTCCTAGGCTGCAAACCTGTACAGCATGTTACTGTACTGAATACTATAGGTAATTAGGGCACAATAATCTTATGAAACCATAATTGTATACGTAATCTGCCATTGACTGAAATATCATTATGATGCATGACTGCAGTTAAGATGAGGTCATACTGGATTAAGGTAGGTTCTAAATCCAGTGTGACTGGTACCCTCATAAGAGGAGAGAAATAGACACAAATGCAGAGAAATACCAGGAAGATGGCCATCTGAAGACAGAGGCAAACATTGGAGCGATGCAATGACAAGGCAAGAAATGCCAAGGATTATAGACCATTGCCAGAAGCTAGGAACACTCAAGGAAGGACTCCTCCCCAGAGCCTTTAGAGGAAGCATGGCTCTGCCAACCCCTTGATCTCCTACTTCCAGCCTTCAGAACTGTGAGATAATACATTTCTGTTGATTTAAGCTACTCAGTCTGTGGCAATTTGTTATGGCAGCCTAGGAAATTAACACTAGGCACACTTCAGAGCAGGACAGGTCAAGGGATAACCAAATAGGTCCCTTGTTACTAGAATTATGTACAATGTCAGAGCAGTTCTTGATGTTTACCTGGCTATCTCTTGGCCAAAGGCTCTTTGTATTTTCCTACACTAAAGGTCTGACCAAGTGGGGTTCAGATTCTCTTCAAGTACAGAAACTCCTCCCGATTTTTATATTTGCTGGCCTTCCAAGTAAGATTTCCATTTAAGAAAGTGCTCCATGGCTAAAAAGCTTTAAAATCCATTGGTATAGGCAGATGTAGACTCTGTAGAGTCTAGTTTCTGAAGTCCTTCATAGTGCTGATCTGAAAGTGAGATAGCACTAGCCCTGTCTCTGATTGTTCAACCTCAGACTGTGCATCAGAAGGTCAGGCAGCACTGACTTGTGTCAGGCCTGGAGCAGGCTCTGGGAGGCTGCTTTCATGATGAATTCCTTTTTGTTCAGGAGAATATAAGGAAGCTGGTCCTGTTTTAGAAGCAATAACAGCCTTTGAGTTTGCTCTAGGGCAGTTCCAAAATCAAGAGTCCCCAAGGTGCTGTACTCTGGATTTCTAGGTCACTTGTGACCGGAGTTGGCCAGAATGGATTCTGGGGATGTGGGTGAATTTCCATTTCTCATCCACTTCTACTCCATCTCCAGTTTTTCATTCTCCATTTCTACTCCCTCAATACCAAAATTAAAACAAATCGTTGATTACTAGGTAGCCTTCACATTGAGTTTTTCCTATGTATAACCCTTGATAAACATTGGCCAAGCAGACAATTACAAGAAAAAAAAATATGGTTTTACTGAGTTAAGCCTTTTACTAGGTTTTGCAGTCTAATTTTTCCATGTAGATGTAGACTTTGGAAAAGCCAAAACATCTAAACAATGTAGATTTAGACAAATTAATTAAATCTGCCACTGGTAGTCATTATGTCATTGACTTTTAACCTGGCTGCACATTAAAACATCTAGGGAACCCTTAAAAATGAATTCTGCTCAAAGTCATGTGACCAAGATTGTGATTAATTTGTCTTCTGGGTGATTCCTCCCCTTTAATATTTCTTTTTTCTTTTTTTTTTTTGAGGTGGAGTCTCACTCTGTTGCCCAGCCTGGAGTGCAGTGGTGTTATCTCAGCTCACTGCAATCTTTACCTTCCAGGTCTAAGCGATTCTCCCACAGCCTCCCAAGTACCTGGGATTACAGGCGTCTGCCACCATGCCCAGCTAATTTTTGTGTTTTTAGTAAAAATGGGGTTTCACCATGTTGGCCAGGCCAGTCTCAAGCTCCTTACCTCAGGTGATCTGCCCACCTCGGCCTCCCAAAGTGCTGGGATTACAGGTGTGAGCCACTGTGCCTGGCCTCCTTTAATATTTCTAAAGCCACTCAGGTGATTTGCTTCAGCAAACAGCAGTGTAATCTTCTGATGGTTGGACATGTGACTACAATAGAGGAAAATGCTAGAGAGCAGAAACTCTGGAATCAGTGCCACCTGGACTGGAATCCCAACTTTGATATCTCATAACTAGAAACTTTGGGCTAACTTAATCTAATTGTGCCTCAGTTTCTTTCTCTATAAAAGGGAATAATAATACCTATCTCCTAGGGTTGTTATAAAGATTAAATGAGTTAATATGGGCAAAGTACTTAGAACATTACTTGGAGCATACTAAGCAATATATAAATATTAGTTGTCTGTGGTCCTTTGCTGACATTTCCCTTACTGGATGTCTGAACTGAAATTGATCTCAATGGCCTAATATTACTCCAACAAGTTATATTAACTTCCTGTGACTGCTGTAAATTACCACAAAGTGGCTTAAAACAAAATAAATCTTACTCTTACTATTCTGAAGGCCAGAAGTCTGAAATCAATGTGTCATTAGGGCCACAATTCCTCTGGAAGCTCTGAAGGAAAATCTCCTTTTCTCTTTCAGCTTCTGATGGCTATTGGCATTCCTTGGCTTGTGGTCACATCTCTCTTTGCTCCATCTTCATATTACTTCCTCCTCTGTGTGCCTTTCTTCTCCTGGTCTTTCTTGTATAAGAATCATTGAGTGTTCATTTCCCTTTTGGAATTTGGGAAAAATTTCAGTAATCATTTGTTTAAGTAAGCTTGTTGTCTTTTTGTCTTTCTGCTCTCCTTCTAGAATCACCACAATGTATATATGTGTTCTCTTGATGGTGTCTCATGTGTCCCTTAGGCTTTCTTAACTCTTTCATTCTTTTTTCTTTTGCACCTCTAACTGGATTTCAAATAACTTGTCTTTGATTTCACTGATTCCTTCTTAGGTTTGATCAATTCTGTTTTTGAAGTTTTCTATTGATTTTTTTCTTTCAGCAATTAGATTCTTCAGATCCAGAATTTGTTTGGTTCTTTTTATAGTTCCTATCTTTTTACTGAGTATCTCATTTTCAGTTATTACTTTCTTGATTTCCTTTGGTTGTTCATCCGTTTTCTCTTGTAACTAATTAAACTTCTTTAAGATGAGTATTTTGAGTTCTTTGTCAGGCAACTCAAAGATCTCCACTTCCTTAGGGTTGGTTGCTGGATTTTTTTTCCCTTTGATTGTATCATGTTTCCCCGATTTTTTTAATGTCTTGTAGCTTTGCCTTGGTATTTGCACATTTGAAAAAACAGCTACCTCTCCCGGTCTTTATGGAGTGGTGTTAGCAGTTAAAGATCTTCACCAATCAGCCCAGCTAGAGATTTGGAGAGCCTCTCACATAGCAAGCTGACTGCCTCTTTTCCTTTGTTCTTAGCTACCCCCATCAAACTATACTCATTCTGTCAGTTTTTTGGGTTGAGTGGAACAGAGACTAGCATCCTTCTGGCAATATACTGAAAGGCCAAGAGGTTGGAGACATACACCACTCCTCTCACTCTCTCCTTGGTGAGATGCCTAGATTCTGCACTTTCTCCCAATCTCACAGAACTCTGCTCTCCTGTAACAATCTGTTTACCCCCTGTCCATTGTTGAGTTGACCCAGTGGTCCAAGCTATGGTGGTACTGTCAGTCTTCCACGTGAGGTAAGATAGAAACTGTCCCCTTGGACAATTTACTGAAAGGCTGGGATGCTAGATGGTCATCCACTTCTCTCTCTCTCCTAATGAGAGAAGTGTTGGTTGAGGCAATATCCCTTGACATTGATCTGTGTTGGCTCTGGGGAGAGGCTGACATAAGTAAAGTGTAATTGCTCTTCTTATCAGTTTTAATGTGGCTGTTCATCATTTTGTGCTCATCTAGGATACTTGAAACTTCTAATAAAAGTAGTCTTATAAAGGTATTTAGGTGTGTATATTATTCTATTTATTTAGGTGTGTATATTATTCTATTTAGCTTGATGTTTCTGTGGAGTAAGGAGGGGTGGGATTACTTATTCTACCATTTTGCTGATATCCCTCTCCTGCAGTGCAAAAGTTTTAAATTTTGATGAAGTCCAATTTATAAATTTTCCTTTTATGAATGGTGCTTTTGGTGTCAAGCCCAAGACCTCATTGCTTAATCCTAGATACTGAGTATTTTCTCCTGATTGAAAGGCTAATTTTCCTCCATTGAATTTCTTTTGCACCTTTATAAAAAATTATTTAAGCCTATTTTTGTGGCTCTCCTTCTGGGTTCTATATTCTGTTTTGTCAATCTATGTGTCTATCTCTCCACCAACAGCACATAGTCTTAATCACTATAACTATTTAATGTGTTAAGTCTGGTAGGATAATCGCTCTTTATTGTTTTATTTCCAATTATTTTAGTTATCCAAGTTTCTTTGACTTTCCATATACAGATAGCCCCTGAAATTCAATGGTTCTACTTAAACATTTTTGACTTTATAAAGGTGTGAAAGTAAAATGCATTCAGTAAAAACTGTATTTTGAGTGTACAAACAATTGTTCTGTTTTTCACTTTTAGCACAGTACTATTCAATAAATTACATGACATATTCAACACTTTATTATAAAATAGGCTTTGTGCTAGATTATTTTGCCAAACTGTAGATTAATGTAAGTGATCTGAGTAAGTTAAGGTAAGGCAAGGCTAAAATGTTATATTTGATGGGTTAGGTGTATTAAATGTATTTTCAACTTATGATATATTATAAACAATGGTTTTATCAGGAGGAAATCTCATTGTAAGTTGAGGAGCATGCATAGGTTTTAGAATGTCTATATTTATAAAAAATTTATGGGATTTAATAAGAATTGCATTGTCACTTTGGGGGATAATTAATATCATTACTATATTGAGTCTTTTAATCCATGACCATGACATGTCACCATTTTAAAGAGATCTTTTATTTTATTAATTCTTTGGCACTGTCACTATAGAACTCTTGTGCATGTTTGGTTAGGTTTACAACTAAATATGGTAGTTTGGGGGTCATTGTAAATTGTATAGTATTTTCAAATTTCAATGTCAACATATTCATTAGTAGTAAATAGAAATTTAATTGTATATTTTGTAACCTGCAAATTCACTGAAATAATTTATTAGGAGTGAGAGTTTTTTTTCCATGAATTTTGGGGATTTTCCACATAGATAATTATGTTATTTGCAAATGACTTTTGTTTCTTCTTTTCTCATCTGCAGGCTTAAATTCTTTTCTTACCTTATTACACTGACTACAATTTCTAGCACTTTGTTGAATAAAAGTAGTAAGAATGCACATTTGTCTTTTCACAATCTTAAGGAAAACGCATTCAGTCATTGACTATTCAGTATAATGTTAGCTGTAGATGTTCTTTATCAAGTTTAGGAAGTTTTCCTCTACTCCTATTTTCTATTCCTTTTAATTTTATCATCAATAGGTGTTGAATTTTATAAAATTTTAAATTGATTGATATGATCAGGTTATGTCTTTTTTTAAATCCTGTTAATGTGGTGGGTTACATCAATTGATTTGAAATATACCAGCCTTGTATCTCTGAAATATATCCCCAGTTGGTCATACTATATAATTCTTTTTATAGAATTGCTGAATTCTGTTTGTTAAATGTTTTTGTGTCAATTTTTTATGGGTACTAGTAGCCTGTAATTTCTTTTTTCTTGTTCTTCTTTGCACTGTCTTTGTCTTGTTTTTCTTTATCTGCTGGTTTTTTTTTTTTTTTTTTTTTTAATAATAAAATCTTTATAAAATGAATTGGGAAACTTCTATTTTTGGAAGAAATCACACAGAAATTCTTTAAATATTTGGTAGAATTCTCCAGTAAAGCCATCTGGACCAGAATGTCTCTATTTTGGAGACATTGAAAATTATTAAATAAATTACCTAGTTTATTTTATAAAGTGGTTACAAAACAAATATCAATGTAGTTTTTTATTTGCTTTGAAACTCTGTCTTTGATATATGAATTTTAAAAGATGCTGTTTAGTTTCCAAGTTTTGGAGAATTTCTTGTTATTTTTACGTCTGATCTCTGTTTTGATTCTATTATGGTCAGGCAACATATTCTATATAATTTTATGTTTTAAAAATTTGTCTAGGGTTGCCTTATGATATAAGACATGGTCTACCATGGTATATATCCCACTGCCACTTGAAAAGAATGTGTATTATGCTGTTGTTGGATGCTGTGTAATAGAAATGTTGATTATATCTTGTCAGTTGATAGTGTTGTTCCATTCTTTTATATCCTTGCTGATTTTCTAGTTTTCCTATCTATTGTTGAGAAATGGGTGTTGAAGCCTTCAGCTATAATAATGGATTTATTTATATTTCCTTTTGATTTTGCTTCACAAAAATTGCAGCTTTGTTGTAAAATGAACATAATAACATTTGAACTATTTTGAGTGACATTAAATACATTCTTGATATGCAACATTTTAATTTTTTTATTGGGGTAAAATGAACATGATAAACACTTGAACCATTTCAAGTGACATTAAATACATTCTTAATGTGCAACCATCACTTTTATTCAGCTCATGACTCTTCATCTTATAAAACTGAAACTCTGTGCCTATTTAAAAAATAATTCCCTCTACTTCCAGCCCCTGGAAGCCATCATTCCACTTTCTATGATTTTGACTACTTTTAACTACCTCATATAATTGAATCACATGGAATTTGTCTTCTTATGACTGGCTTATTTCACATAGGACATTGTTCTGAGGGTTCATCCATGTTGTAGTACATGCCAGAATTTTCTTCCTTCAAAAAGTCATTGTAAGTATATACCACATTTTGCTTATCCATTCATTAATCTGTCAATGGACACTTGGTTGCTTCCACATTTTAGCTATAGTGAATAATGCTTCTATAAGTGTGAGTGTGCAAATATCGTTTGAAGATTCTGTTTTCAATTCCTTTGGATGCATATTCAAAAGTAGATTTGCTGTACCATGTAGTAATTTTATTTTTAATTTTTGGGAAACCACCATATTGTTTTCCACAGTGGCTGCACCACTTTACATTTCTACTATCGGGCATGAGTGTTCCAGTTTCTCCACATCTTTGCCAAGACTTGCTATTTTTTGTTTTCTTAATAGTGGCCATCTGAATTGGTTTGGTTTGAGATGGTGTCTCATTATAGGTTTGATTTTAATTTTCCTAATAATTAGTGATCTTGAGCATCTTTTCAGGTTCTTATTTGTCATTTGTATAGCTTCTTTGGAGAAATATTTATTCAAGTCCATTGTCCAGTTTTGAATCTGGTTGTTTTGTTTTTGTTGTTGAGTTTTAGGAGTGCTTTATATATTCTGGATGTCAATCTCTTGTCAGATATATGCTTTGCAAATATTTTCTCCTATTCTTGTGTTGCCTTTTTCCTCTGTTAATAGTGTCTTTGATGCACAACTTTAAAAATTTTCCATGATGCCCAATTTTTCTGTTTTTATTTTGTTGCCTGTACCTTTGGTAACATATCCAAGAAATTACTGACAGATACAATATCATGATGCTTTTGTCCTATGTTTTCTTTTAAGAATTTTATAGTTTTAAGTCTTATATTTAGGTATTTAGTATTAAGCAAGGGTCCAATTTATTTATTTTGCATATGGGTATTCAGTTTTCCCAGCACCATTTGCTAAAAAGACTGTTGTTTCTCCATTGAATGATCTTGACACATGTTTTAATCAGGGCTCTTCAGAGAAATAGAATTAATAGGAGATCTATGTCTATATCTATCTATCTATCTATCTAACTTCATCTATATCTATGCAGAGAGAGGCAGAAGGAGATATAAGAAAGGATTTATTAGGGGCATTGACTCACTTGATTATGTAGGCTGAGAAGTTCCATAATAGATTATCTGCAAGCTGGAATACGAAGGAAGCTGGTGGCATGGCTTGTTCCAAGTCTGATGGCCTTAGGACCATGGAAGCCAATGTTGCAACTCTTAGTCCAAGGCTGAAAGCCTGAGAGCCTGGAGAATTGCTGATGCAAATCCTAGAGTCCAAAGACCAGAGAATCTGAACTTGTCTCTTGATGCAGTATATAATCTACCATGGTATATAGACCATGGGCACTTGAAAAGAGTAGAAGAAATGAATTCTGGCTCCAGAAGAGAGATCAAGAATTTGCCCTTCCTTTACCTTTCTGTTCCATCACCTACATTGAGGGCAGATCATCTTCATCCAGTTCACCAACTCAAATGCCAATCTCTTGAAACACCCTCACAGATACACCTGGGGTAGCCCAATCATTCAAATCAAATGCCAGATCACCTGGGTTTCCCTTTTACAGAAGGGAGACGTGATCAGTTTCTATTGAAGAATTGAGAATAATTAATGCTTTATCAGCTGGGTATTCCTCAATCCAGTCAAGGTGACATCCAAAATCAATCATCACAGCACCCTTGTCAAAGATCATTTGACCATATATATGAGGGTTTATTTCTGGACTCTCAATTGTATTTCACTGAACTATGTGTATTTTTAGATTTTGTTTTTCAACTTTTATTTTAGGTTTGGGGGCACATGTGCAAATTTACTACTTGGGTAAATTGCACGTTGCTGGGATTTGGTGTATGAATGATCCCATCACACAGTTAGTGAGCATAGTCACAACTGGTAGATTTTCAGCCCTCAGCCCCTTCTCACTCTTCCCACTTTATTAGTCCCTAGTGCCTGTTGTTTGTGTCTTTATGTCCAGGTGTACTCAATGTTTAGTTCCCACTTATAAGGGAGAATGTACAGTATTTGGTTTTCTGTTGCTGTGTTACTTTGCTTAGGACAAAGGCCTTTAGCTGCATCCATGTTGCTGCAAAGGACATAACTGATGGGCATCTAAGTTGATTATGTGTCTTTGTCTTTATAGACTTTACTTGTCTAACTGCCAGTTATACATTGCTTTGATTACTATAGTTTGTAGTAAGAATAGAAATCAGGAAATGTGAGTCCTCAATATTTTTTTCTCTTTTTCAAGATTGTTTTGGCTTTTTGATGTCTCTTGAGAGTCCATATGAATTTTAGAATAGACTTTTCTATTTCTGCAAAAAAAAAAATGTCATTGGAATTTTGATAGGGATTGCATTGAGTCAACAGATTGCATTGGTAGTCTGGACATTTGAAAAATATTGTCTTTCAATCCATGAACATGGAATGTTTTCCATTTTTATATTTTTCTTTGACTTTCAGCAATATTTTATAATTTCTTCTGTTCAAGTCTTTCACATCTTTGGTTAATTCCTAAATATTTTATTCCTTTTGATGCTATTGTAAATAAGACTTTATTAACATCTTTTTCATATTGTTCATTGTAAGTGTATAGAAATGTAATTGATTTTTTGTGTGCCAATTCTCTATGCTGCTACTTTGCTTAATTCATTTATTAACAGTTTAAAAAAATGTATGTGGAATCTTTAAGTGTTCTAGATACATGATTATATCATCTGTAAGCAGAGATAATTTTAGTTCCTCCTTTCTGATTTGTATCCCTTTGATTTCTTTTCTTTGCCTTATTGCTCTGGCTAAAACTTCTAGTACTAGGCTGAATAGAAGTGGCAAAAGCAGGCATCCTTGACTTACTCCTGATCTTAAAGGAAGAGCTTTCATCTTTGAATATGTTTGCTTTGGGTTTTTAATATACAGCTTTTATTATGTTGAGGAAGTTTTCCTTCTATTCTCACTTTGGTGGGTGCTTTTAACATGAAAGAGTGAATTTTGTCAAATGCTTTTTCTGCATCAATTAAAATGACCATGTGTTTTATCCTCCTTAAGTCTGATAATGTTATGGATTACACTGATTGAATTTTGTATGTTGAGTTGTTCTTGCTTTCCAGAATTAAGTCCCACTTGATAATGGTGCATAATTCTGTTTATATGCTGCTGAATTTGGTTTACTAGTATTTTGTTTAAAAAATTGCATTGATGTTCATAAAAGATACTGGCCTATAATTTTATTTTCTGGTAGTGTCTGTGTTTAAATTTGGTATCAGGGTAATGGGAAGATAATGACATTTTGAAACCTGAATGTAGAGGCTCCTTCTTACTTTTGTGTGGTGGTGGGAGTTTTGGCTCCCTGCTAGTGCTCCACCGATACGTCTGGTTGAGAGTTAGCAATGTTTCCTTTCTCCTCCCAACTGGAGGGAATGTTTTCTTCCCTCCCCCACTGACACCATGGTGGAGAAGGGAAATTGGCCTTGTTTTCACCGGGAAATGGTGAATATTCCAACTCTCCACTAGGGCTTCTCTGATACTACCCAGGCCAGCAGGAGGATATGGAATTAAGAAGTCCTGGCTCCCCATGTGGTCTTTACGAACATTGTGGAGAAGTGGGATGAGCTTGTTACTTCCCAGTAGGAATTTCTGACTCTCTACTCAGCCTTTTCTGACACAGTCTGGCAAGGGGTTAGAGTGCCTATCGCAGCTTGGTAAGGGGGAAGCGCAGGCTTCTGCACTTCTATCAGTCTTTACTAGTGGGGTGAGAGTGAGCCAGTTTTTCTGTAGTGTTTGCTATAGCAGAGCAATTACATGCTAAAAGTTTTTGTCTTTCTGAGTTTTCCCTTTTTCTCATCCCAATCGTAAAAAATTACAATTTTGTTTGGCTTTTTTGATCTGTGACTGTTCCATTTTATGGTTGCCAACTTCATCACCTGTAAGTCTAGAATATATGAGGCAAAATGGAAACCCGGGAACATACTGCTTTGTTTTTCTTCAAATCCTAAGGTCTCCAGTCCATGTGCCTTGTACTCTCCAACTTTTAGTATCTTCTCATGTTTGCTTTACAAATAATGTCCAGAGACTGAATTATATTTAACAGGAGGAATGTGGAAAAGTGTATCTACTTCACACCTCCCTGGAAGTAAAAGTTATGATTCATACAAAATGGGATAAAATTTGAAGCTCTGTATGCATATGATGTGTGTCAATTATAGCACATGATAGACTCTCATTCATAAAAAATTTGTTCTAGGCCTACTATGTGCCGGGCACTGTTCAAGGCGTTGCAGATATAGTGATGAACAAAATAGATAACAATTTTCTTTCTTTATGGTGCATACATTCTTATGGGAAGAGATGGACAATAAACACAGAAAGTAGAATATGTTAATAAAAAGTGCTACTGAAAAAAGTAAAGCAGATATATGAGGCTAGTGAGCGCTGGAGGCATTGGAGGTTAGTTGTTTTACATAAGGTGGTCAGGGAAGCTGACATTTGAACAGAATGGCTGCAGTGAGATGGACAAGGATAAAAGTTGTAGAAGAGAGCAGAGATGTAGTTGGGGAATAAGACTGTCTAGGGTTTTGAAGGCAGTCAAGAGTCTGGACTTTTGTTTAGTCATGAAGGAGGTTTTCAGAGGGAAGTAATACGATCCAGTTTACAGCTTTACTTGGTCTGCTATATGGAGAAAAGATTGCAGTAGAGGAAGTGGAATGGTCAAATGAGGAGGCTTTTACAAATACCCAGGAGTGGTTTAATGAGACCTTAAACTCAGATGAAATAGTGGGGTTGGTGAGATGTGGCCAGATTCTGAAAATATTTTGCAGATGAAGATGACACAATTTGCTTACAGATTTTATGTGGGATATGAGAGAGGGAGAGAGAGAAGTCAAAGATGGTCTAAGGTCTTTGGCTCAAACAATTGGAAGAATAAACTTGGCATTTACTGAGGTGGGGAAGACTGAGGGAAGCGCAAGTTTGGGGAAGAATAGGGAATCAGAGGTTTGGGTTTGACTGTTAAAATGGAAATGTCCATTAAACTAGAGGTATAGTAGGTGGTTGCCCATATTAGTCTGAGTTTAAGGACTGCAGATATCCTGCCTGGAGATATCAGTTTGGAACTTGCTATTGTATAGGTAACTGTTTTTGTCTGTTTTGCGTTGCTGTAGCATAATACCTGAGACTGGGTAATATACTAAGAGCAGAAATCCGTTTCACACGGTTCTGGAGTCTGGGACGTACAAGACCAAGGTGCCAGCATCTGATGGGAGCCTTCTTGGTGTAGTCTCACATGGAGGAAGGCAGAAGGGGAAAGGGCAAGAATGAGCAAATCCACTCCCTTAAGTCGTATTTATAGCAGCATTAATCCATTCATGTTGGCAGAGACCTCATGACCTAAACACCTCCTAAAAGGCCCCACCTTCCAGCACTGTTGCACTAGGGATTAAATTCCATACACAAATTTTGGGGGACACATTCAGATTATAGGAATGTTATTTAATGATATGTCTAGATGTGATCACATAGACAGAGACTGTAAATGAAGAAGAAAAAGAGTCCTGAGCTTTGGGGGCAGTCTCGTATTTTGAGGTCTGGAAGATCAGGAGAAACCAGCAAAGGAAAATGAGAACAGATCAGTGAAGCCGAAGAACCAAGAGAGTGTGGTGTGCTGGAAGCTGAGTAAAGAAAGTGTTTCCAGAAGGAGGGAGTGATTAATTTGTCAAATAAGAAGAGAGTTGTAAATTGGTTCTTCGATTTGGAAACGTGATGGTCTCTGGTGACCTCACCAAGATTTGTTTCCATGAGAGGAGGGGGAAGGAGAAAAGAAGAAGAAAAGACAGAAATGGCAAGTATAGGCAACTCTCTGGAGTTGCTATAAAGGAAAGCAGGAAAGTGGAGTAGTAGATGAACAAGGATACAGGGCCAAGAAAGGAATAATTACTACACAGAACAATTAAATATATACATGGAAACTTTGTATTTATATACAGAGTTTGAATTCATTTTGATTGACAATGAGTCTAAAATTTCATATAGTGAAAAGTCTTCAATTGACTTGATAATCTTAGCAATAGCATTTATATTTGAAGAAGATTTAGTTAAATATGAGCTGGTCTATGCAAGATGTGTAATTTTAAAGCTTTTTTTCTTTGGTTAAATTTGGATTTGCAATTTCAGTTAACCCTTTCCAAAAGGTCCCCCCAAATGAATATTTACTTAGCAGTGATAGAAAACTTTGTATTTACAGAGTTCTTATTAGTCTCTCTATGAGAACAAACATAAAAGAATGAAAATTTACATTAGAGTTGTAGAAGGTAATTAAAGTGATGTGGTCCCAAACCAGGGAAACTGAGTCTCAGACTATAGGTGGAGCAAGAGATCAGAGGGGAAACTCACCTACAACTCTATAGCACTAATTACCAGCCTCTTGGGCTAATAGACTCTCTTCTCTCCCACTTCTTGTCATTGTCTTTGTCTTTTTCTACAGTGAAACAAGCTTTGAACTACTTCCAGCTTTCCAATAGCAAAATTATTCAGATTAGAAGAACTTTATTTGTTCTCTGGGACTTCTAGTTCTCCAAAGCCTTCTGTCTGTGCCATGTGTTCACCAAACCTTCTTTTTCCTGCTGGGAAACCCAATCGGCTACATTTCCCAGCACCCACCTCACAGTTGGGTGGGGCCAAAGGTATTAGAGTGGAATTTATGCCACTTCCAGCCTGAAATATGGCCATTAAGAAAACCTACACAATCCTCCTTCCCCTGTCTTCCTTTGCCTGCTCGATGGATGCAGAAGATTCCTTGGAAGGGCCTAGGTCCTGAATGGCTGTGGAATAGAGGCTTGAATAGCATTTCACTGTGGCATGAGCAAGAAATGAGCTTTCATTATGTTGATCTTTTGATACTTTGCAGTTGTTTGTTACAGTAGTGAGCCTCCCCTGATTAATACATACGTCTACTACAAGTATTACAAAAATACAACTTTTTAAAATGTCTTTCTGTAGCCTTTCAGGATCCTTTCCTTCTAAGAAGCCACCTTCAGGCTCCCAAAGCTCTCACGGGGTGTGAATGCAAGGAGAAACACATAGTCAGCAACAATGGTGTATCAGTTACTTTTTCTTTCATCATCTTATTTAATTTTCATGGGAATCCAATGATTCTTATAATAGTCCAATGAGTCCAACCTCATAATCTAATAAGGTTAATGATTAACCTCAGTTTACAGATGAAGAAGTTTGTCCAAGATCACAGAGTTATGAAATAGTGAAATCCTTCAAGCCTGACCTTTAACCACAGAGTACTTGCTCTCCCACCATGTCCTCGCTCTGTTCTCTTTCCCTCTTGAGAAAGAAGAAAAATTCATGAATCTAATTCACTTATGCACACTCTGGTATTAGAGACTCAATTTCCTTTTCCTTCTTGTGTGTATTTGTGTTTTAAAGGAGGTGAGAAACAGATAAGGTAATTATTTAATGAAAGACATGAATTGTAGACACTGCTGTGGTTGGGTGGGGTGGCAGACAATCTGCAGATGACATAGGAGGCCTGAGTCTAGGTGTGAAGGGGAGAGGGAGATAGCAGATAGCATTTAGCCTCTAGGGAGACAGCACAAGAAGCTGACCTTTCTTTCCTCTTCAATTTTTTAATATAGGTAATTAAAGATCCTCATAGTCCATTAACTGGCTAGGAGAGCAGATGATAGAAGTGAGCAGTTTCATCATCCTGAGAACATCTGGGCAGCCTCCCTGCTCCAACAGAATTGTCAATATTCAAGCCAAGAGAGAAAAGATATGGAACTGCTGTTGCCAAGGGGCAAAGTGCAGGTCTTCAAGACCACCTTGATGTTTTGTTTATAAAATTTGGCTCAGCCGGGCACAGTGCCTCATGCCTGTAATTCCAGCAATTTGGGAGGCCACGGCGAGTGGATCATGAGGTCAAGAGTTCAAGAGACAAGCCTGGCCAATATGATGAAACCCTGTCTCTACTAAAAATACAAAAATTAGCTGGGTGTGGTGGTGTGCACATGTAGTACCAGCTGCTCGGGAGGCTGAGGCAGGAGAATTGCTTGAACCCAGGAGGCGGAGGTTGCAGTGAGCCGAGATCGTGCCACTGCATTCCAGCCTGGGTGACAGAGTGAGACTCCATCTCAAAAATAAATAAATAAATAAATAAATAAATAAATAAATAAAATTTGGCTTACACATAATGCAACACCTGTCTGCATACTTTTGCCAGTCACTCCATAGTTTAAAATGTACTTCTTCAGGGGAAGCATCAGATTGGATAATTTCATCCTCACAGCAATTTTAGGAAGAAACACTCACATATAATCCAGGTAAAAAAAAAATGGTGACCCTCATCCCTGACATGAATCCCAGGGCTTTTCTTAGACTTCCTGTTTTTGAGGAGGAGATCTAAGACAAACCTCCCTGACTTTGAAGAATAGGTGTTCCTATCCAAAATGCAGCTGTCATTATCTGTGAAATCTGCAGATCTTGTCTGCTCTTTCTTATCTGCAGAAGATCAGATTAATGCCATGGAGATGTGTGTGGTTGTCCAGCATGAGCATGTGTGTATGCATTTATGCTTGTGTGTGTGCATGCATATGTGTGTGTAAGAGAGAGAGAGAAAAAAATGAATATGAAATTTACAGAATCAAATATCAGTTTTCAAAGCTGCAGGATCCAATTGTCTGTATAGGATTATCTGTCCTGTTTAGAAAAGCATTCTCTGGAGTGGAGCTCCAATTCTGTGATGAATGTGCCAAACTAGGGGGTCCTTCTCAGAGACTCACCATATCCTTAGCCTGTCGTGACTTGAAGAAATCCAACAATGAGTAAATGTTAGGTCTTGTCTGATTTTATAGATCCTAAACTTACTTAACTATGGATTCTCTTTTTTGAGTTTGTCACTCATTCACATACAGTGACAGTATATCTTTTTGAAAATGCCAATTCAGGATTAATTAGAAAGGTTTAGTGTAGAAAACTGAGATTATCAGAAGACTTAGCTCTTGCTCTTACTCTGTCACTAATAGGGTTTACAATTTTTGACAAATTACTTTTATTTCGTTCCTTTTTAAGTGAGTGTTTTTTCTGCTTTGAAAAAACATTTCTTTAAGGATATTTGTTGTACTTACTTATTCCGTCTGTTATTGTTCTGTCACGATAATTCCACTTTGCATGGTACATGTTGTTCATTATTTGTTACATACATTATATATTATATGTTGTTGATTATTTCTTAGTGGTTGTACTTTTCAGTTATGTAATTATTTTGGCCTATGATACACATCCTCCTGGAGAAGACAATTTGTATTGGGTTAAGGCTAAATGCTGGAGCCTGGTCTTCGTACCTTCTGGTGTGAGCTTAAAGAAGAGATGGGCATGAAACTCAGGATGAGACATCCAACACCACAAAACTGCTATCCCCAAAATTCCCATGACCTTCCAGGCAACTGGCTGTCAGACTCTAAGAAGCAGCACTGGGACAAGGAGATTGTAGGTTGCAATCCTCTAGCCTGGCCAGGGGGATTTGGAGAGAATGTCTTAGGGTAGCTGACTAGTCTGTGCCTGTTTTCATCACTGCCTACTCCAGTGGAATTTCTGCACTCCTCAGATGTGATTTTATAGATTCCAGGCAGCTTGGGCTGTTGCTCATCACAGTGGCAATGGGCAAGGGAGGGGCAGAGGAACATAAGAGAAGAGGTGAGGCAAGAGTAGAATGTAAAATTTCCTCTGTGCTGCATCAGGTTAGTGTTTGTCCTAAGATGCTGCCAGAGCTCCCAACCCACCCCCCAGATAATACCCTTCAGCCTGTCATTTCTCTAGGATTGAATTTGAGAGCAAGTGGTGCAACAGCCCATGCTAGTTTCCTATTTAACAGTAACAACAACAATAAAAAAAATCTTTCTTCAACTTTTAAGTGAAGTCGACCCACAATTTGCAGAAAACTTTATAATTGAATTTAGCCCCAGAAGTTGCCATTGGATTATTTATTTTAAAAGAACTGATAAATACAGAAGAACAAATGGGTCAGGCTAGGATCATGAATGAGTTTAATGACTGAATTTTTCCATTTTTTTTTTGTTATTTTGGACATCATACAAGCTGCTAATAATTTGTAAATTGAAGCTCTTTTTTTTTGACAATGACTTATTTTGAAACAAATAATCCATCACCAGTACAAAAATTTAACCAATATAGAAATGCACAGAGAAGAAATAAAACACCTTAAAGCCATGTTCTAGAATTAAGTGCTGTTAACATTGAACAAACCACTCACTAGGCATCCCTATATATGCAAGTGCATATGAGATAGATTGACAAGTTTTCAAAAAAACAAGAATCCACAACATATGATATCTTAATAAAATGTACTCAATGTGGTTTTATCTGAATTTAACTGGAGAAAAAGAAACTGAGATGAAACTGAAGAAATTTCTGAATATGAAAACTTCTTTCTTCACCTCAGGAGATGTTGCTAACTTCTCAAAAAGACAAGAAAAAAATTCAAAAATTAAAAAAGATTGAGGTCATCATATTTTTTCAAGTTTTCTTCTTTCTCCTCCTCCTCCAACTACATGCGTACGTATTGACTTGCTGCTACAAAGGATGAGAAAGAAAAAATTCATCCATGTGTCTTTTCACCACCTCTCCCAACTCTGTGAATTTTATTGGTTACAGTTTTACATTGTTGTTGAGGTTTTTCACATTTATATTCAGTAGTGTAATCATAATTCCTGTAGTTATTTAATCTTAGTTCTTCGTTTCCGTATATTCAATGCCCACCCTCTGTCCTTTTACCTGGATTTTCCCACTCAAACTTTTTCTTTTGGTTGCTTTTTGTTTGGTTAGATTTCTTAAGTTTTCTTTTCCCCAACTTTTTTTTTTCTCCCAGTGAAAAATCTCAAACAGATAAAGAAACCCCACACCTATATGCCTGACACCTAGAGTCAACAATTATTATTATGAAATTTTTACTTTATATTTCTCATGTTTATGTAATTTTAATAAAAATAATTATATTTTTGATGATCTATTTGGAACCATGTCAGTATGCCTCTCCTAAGAATAAGGATGTTCTCTGACAAAACAACACATCCAGGAAAAATAACAAGTCCTTAATAACAATGGTATGGGAATTTTGGGGTGTTGATTTTCTGGCCAGAAGCCTCTGGCCAGTGGCACCTTTGCCTGAGTTCTTGTTCTGCATCCAGGAAGAATGAGGTATGCAGGCAAGTGGAGAGTGAATAAGATGAAGAGGAACTTTATTGAGTATCAGAACAGCTCAGAGGAGACCTGCAGTGGGTAGCTCCTCTCTGTAGCAGGTCATCTTGTCCAGTGTTCAGCACTCAGGAGAGAGGAGGCCCTGGAGTGGGTGGCTTCTCTCTGCAGGCAGGTTACTCCAACATAAGTCTTAAGGTGGGGCCTTTCCAGGGATCTACTCTCATCTGCCCAGGAATCTATCCATTCATGGTCCCTGGGCTCAGCTAAGACTTTGCTTGGAGGTGGGAGAGGGTGCCTTCGGCAGGGAGAAACCAGGAAGCAGGGGCAGGCACTTCTGAGGCTCTGAGGGCAGGGGGTCCTTCCTGGGCCCCCAAGAGCGTAGGGATGCCTGAGTCTGCAGCTGCAGTTTGGGCAGCTACACCCAGGAGGGTGGTGCTCCTACCTGCTCTGTGGAGTGAGAAGCCTGGGTCTGTAGCTGTGCTTTGGGCAGCTGCAGCAGTACCCAGGGAGCTCCTGCTCCAACTCAGAAGGAGCCAGGCTCCCTCTGGCTCCATGGAGTGTGCAGCCCCAGCTGTGCCTTCCTGTTGCAGCTGGCGTGATGACAGCAGCAAGATGTCTAGAGTGGCCATTGCCATCAATAACAATCTGGTATCCAATTCATATTCAGATTTCCTCAACTGCCTTTTCTTCCAGATGTTATTGATAGCTAATTTTTCAAAACATTGAAAAGATATATTGAAACATCATACAATAAGGGCTATTGCTTTTGCATCTCTTTTCATCTAGAACTGACTACTCTCCCCCATATATCTTTTTTAACTATGACACTGACTTTTTGAAGAAGGCCAGTAATAGAATATCTCATACTCTGAATTTATCTTTTCCTCTTGGTGCCAATTAAATTTTTGCTCTATCTCCTCTTTTTCACCTTAGTGAAAGTGAGTTGTAAGGTTTTGATTAGATTCAGGTTACAGTTTTGGCAAGAACACTTCATTGGTGATGCTGCAGAACTCATGGTGCATCATATCAGAAGGTAAGTAATAATGAATTCCCCCATTCTCAGTGGTGCCAAGTTTGGTCATTTTGTTGAAATAATGACCTATAAAGCTCACCATTATAAAATTGTTTTCTCTTGTTATCAGCATGTAATCTCTGGGATAATACTTTGGAATCCTGTTTTTCAAACTTTAAAATCAGTCTTCGATATATTAGTTGCTGTCCTTCCAAAAAGAAAAGGTTTCACTTATTAATTAAAGATATAAATTATAGTTCCTTTTAAGAAGGTAGCAACATAAGATGTAGGATAAATACTTAATTATCCTTTTAGTTACATTTTATCAGAGTAAGAATTTAGTATAATAATAGTCACCTCCGATGGTAACAAATGTCTTAACATCTTTTTAAAAGTATCATTATCAACTTATAGATCTCTATTTATTCAGTGTTTATAGTTAACTACAGTCAATATTCTTTTGAATACCCAAAACAGTGAATTTTGTGTATGTAAATTATATCTTGATAATACTTTTATAAAAAAGAAGCAAATATGTTTGTATGTTTTACGATTTCCCTTTCTTGATTACAAAAGGTTAGCACATTGTATATATACTGTTTTCAGATTTCTTTTTTTGCTTAAAAATATATCACAGAACTTGGATGAATCTTGAGGGAATTGACACTGAATAAAAAGAGCCAGTTTACAAGAGTTACATATGTGTGATTCTATTTAGAGGATCTTGAAATGATAAAAATATAGAAAGAGATAACAGAAAGTGGTTACTAGGGGTTGGGGAAGGGCAAATGGCTGTAACTATGAAAGGGCAGCATAGCAGATACTTGTGCTGATTGGGTAATAAGAAAATATACTGACAGTTTAAAACTTTCATAAGATATTATCTTGTCAGTCTTATACAAATACATTTAAAAACTTGAATAATAAGAATGACCTTCTATTTCTATGAAAATATAAATTTTCCAGAATTCATAAGATGTCCCTGAAGACATAATCTATACAAACCAATTACCGTGAGGCAAATAGAGATCTTATTGTCAATAATATTGTATTAGAGTTCTCGAGAGAAACAGAACCAATAGGATGTATATGCATAAATATACAGGAGATTTATTATGGCAATTGGTTCACTCTATTATGGAGGCCAAAAGTCCCCTGACATATTTTCTGCAAGCTAGAAAATCAGAAAAGCTAGTGGTATAATTCAGTCTGAGCCCAAAGGCCTGAGAAGCAGGAGGTTTTGGAAGGAGAGGAGTGAGTAGGTGTAAATGCCAGAATCAAAAGACCTGAGAACCAGGAGCTCTGATATCTCAGGGCAAGAGAAGATGGATGTTCCATCTCAAGCAAAAAGAATAAATTCACCATTCCTCTGATGTCTTGTTTTATTAGGGCCCTCAACAGGTTGGATGACACCTCCCAATGTTGCTGAGGGTAGATCTTGTTTACTCAGTCTACTGGTTCAAATGCTAATCTCTTTTGCAAAAACCTTCATAGACACACCTAGAAATAATGTTTTACAAGCTATCTGGGTATCCTTCGGTCCAGTCAAGTTGATAGGTAAGATGAGCCATCACAAATATCAACAGCCTCTCCTTCCAATAAAACAGTTTTAGATGGATTTCAAAATCTTTAAAGACAAGGTAATGCTAATGCTATTTATATCATTCCAGAGCATGGTCAAAAGATGAAGGTGTTGAGATTCTTTCTAAGGGAAGAGTCAAACATTATTTGCAGGTGCTGGTATACCTGGAAAATTTTAGAAAATAAATTGAAAAATGATTATAAATAAGGAAATTCAGGATAGGGCTGAGAACAAAATTAATACTATCAAAGGTCTTCCTTTACATGTAAAACAAACAGTTAAAGATGTAAATGGAAAATCTCATGTACAGTAACAAAAAAAGTATGAAATCTCGGATTAAAAATAACAAAAAAATGTTCAGCGGTGAAGAAACCTTAAAACCTACTGAGAGACTGAAAAGATCTGAATAAGTAGAAAGGTACAACCTATACCTGAACAGAAAGGTGATGTTAACCACAACATAATAAAGGTAACAACAACAACATACACATGTATTGAGCTCTCTTATTTGGCCTGTTTTAAGCCCTTTTCATCTTAATCCTCATGCCTGGTCTTATAAGGTGGGCAGATGAAGAAACAGACACAATGAAGTGAAATGACAAGGCCATGCAGCAAGTGCAAGACCTTAAATTTTAACCCCTATACAACACAGCCTGAATTTTCTCTCAATTAACTTAAAAATTGAGATATAATTCATACACCATAAAATCCACCGTTTAAAAATGTACAATTCAGTGGGCTTTGGTATATTCAAAACGTTGTGCAATCATCACCACAATCTAATTCCAGAACATTTTCATCACCCCGCAAAAGAAATTGTGTACCCTGTATCAGTCACTGTCACTCCTCCCTGCCCCAGCCCCTGGCAACCACTAATCTACTCTCTGTCTCTAAGGACTTACCTATTCCGGACTTGAAAATATCTCAAAAAGTGTAATGTAAGAATAGGCTCAATCAAAATTAAGACATATTTTAAAACTACAATGATTAAAACAGTGTGGTATTGGCAATAAATAGATCAATGGAACAGAACCATGAACTCAGAAAAAGAACCAATACATATGATAATTTAGTGTATAATACCAACAACAATGCATATCAGTAGGAAAGAGACATTTAGTAAATTTACTAACATCAGAAAAAGATTAAGTTGAATTCTTATCTAACTTCTCAGGACAAAAGAAATTCCAGATATATCAAAGGTCTAAACATAAAAAGGAAATCATTAAAATTATGGGAAAGTTGGGAGCTATAGCAAAATAATCTCAGAGTGGGTATGAACATTCAGGAAGCAACCCAAATATAGCTCTACACAACAACATGCTTGAGTTTCACAAACATAGTGATGAGTTAAAGAAATAGGTGTTAAAGAATAGTCTAAGAATCAGAGTATGATTCCACTCTTATGGAGTTAAGAATGAGCAAAATAAACTGTATTTTTAGGAAAGCTCCCAAATGTGGTAAAATTGTAAAAAAAAAAAAAAAAAAAAAGAAAGGAAAAATTATTTAAAAAAAAATCCCCATATAGTGGTTACCTCTGGGGTGATGGTGGTACTGTGAACAGGGAGGGACACATGAGAGGTTTCTGAGTGATGGCATTGTTATGTTTCTTTAATTCATTGCGGATTATGGGGCTGTTTATTTGATAGTTAATTATTAAACTACTCACAAAAGTTTATGAACTTTCCTGTAGAATTGTTATATTGCACCATAAGAGAAGAAAAGTCATAAAGAGGGTATAGATTGTGGTCTAGTATTTAGTATTATATCTTGGGTAAATTTTTATTTGGGAGGTATTTATATTTTTCAAGCCCTTCTTCCTAGATTCCTCCAGATTCATAGTTTCTTATATTTAGATGGGTCTCTCTCTCTCTCTCTCTCTCTCTCTCTCTCTGTGTGTGTGTGTGTGTGTGTGTGTGTGTGTATGTGTTGTGTGTGTGTGTCTTTTCTCAAGGGACCCTGCAGTCCACTCTCTGGGAATGCATAATATCAGTAACTAATCATATCAGAAAAACATTATGGAAAGCCATGTGGTTAAGCGGTTGCTATCAAAATGCCATTCCACTTTTTGCATTAAACCAGGCTTTACCTTTCTTCTAATATAAACTAGATTTCACTTCTAGATTTATAGAAAGCTGCTCTCCAATCCTGAGCTCATAAAATTCCATTTGTTAACTACTGGATGGGGATGATACTCACCTTTCAAGGCTGTTGTGAGATTAAAATAAGATACTTAACTGTGGCTACTACAAATTTTAATGAAAAGGGCCAAATTATAGCATAAATTGTTGTTCTAGAACCAGGTAATAATGTTCTTTCATTCCACAGATGTAACGGAAAACAGTTTGTAAAAATGGGTTTGATATGGTTATCTGTTTGAAACCTTTTCCTCTTATTGTCTGTCTGTTTTCTTTTTTAACAATGGATCCTAACTTTTCCTCCCATGTGTTCCAGGACATTTGTCTACCCACTGCTCAGTCGAGGGAGGCCTTATCCAGTTCTACTCATTTTCAAAGGCATTGCCTTCTGTGCTGGAAATGGATTCCTTCAAGGCTACTATCTGATTTACTGTGCTGAATACCCTGATGAGTGGTACACAGACATACGATTTAGCTTGGGTAAGTGAATCTGGCCACTTCTCACCTACTACCCAGCTAACAACCCTTCCCACAGTCTATGTTGCCATGGCCTCTCTCTACTGCAATAACCTCCTAATGATCTCATCTTCCCCCGACCTCACACCTACCTTGGTCTTTTCTCTATATGGTAGCCAGAGAGATTGTTTAAACACATATCATGCCATTTCCTATCTCAAAACTCTCCAGTAGATTTCTTTACTCTCAAGATAAAATACAAATTCCTTCTCACAGCCTTTAAATCCTAAATGTTCTTGGTCTTTCCAGTTTCCCAGCCTCTTTTCCTGGCTCCCTCCACCTCCTTTTCTGTGCTTCTGTGCCAGTGGCCTTCCTGCTGTGCCAGAACCTGTGAAGCTTTTCCAGCCCCAGTGTTTTTGTTCGGGACTGCTCCCTCTGCCTAGTACAGGGGTGTCCAGTCTTTTGGCTTCCCTGGGCCACACTGGAAAAAGAAGAATTGCCTTGGGCTTCACGTAAAATACACTAACACCAACAATAGCTGATGAGCTAAAAAACATTTCATAATGTTTTAAGAAGGTGTATGAATTTGTGTTGGGCCACATCCAAAACTGTCCTGGGCTGCAAGTGGCCCACAGGCTGTGGGTTGGACAACCTTGGCCTAGAAGGCTTTGCTCCCATATATTCATGGGATTGGTCCCTCACTTTATTTAGGTCTTCACCAATTTGTACTTCCTCAAAGGGACTTTTCCTGACCACCCTATCTAAAATAGTTGAAGACACTGATTGTTGAGTTTTTTTTTTTTTCATTTTCTTTAAGTGGAGTTAAAGTCCAGGAAGATTCATTTTTTTACACTATTTTGGCCTAAATGAAAAAATAATAGGATAGTGGGAATTATGCTTAATTCCCATTGGAATCACACATCACATTCCTTCCATCAGCTTAGTACTACTTCTGGCTCTCCCTCTAAAACATGTGCCCACTGGGCTCACTTATCCCTAAATTGCTTCATCCTAGTCCATGCTACAATCACCTCTTGCCTGGTCTTCCAAAATAACCTCCAAACTGAACTTTCTACCTCCTTCCCATCCTGTGCATGGTTTTCTCCACAAAGCAGTCAGTGAACATTTGAAAACACAAATGACCAGAGGATTAGTTGTGTGGTACTGGTATATGCATAGAATATTCTGTGACCACAAACACAAAGAAAGAAACACAAAAACAAGATCAAACCAAACCAAGATCTCTGTGTGTTCATGTGGAGACACCTCCAGATCTATGGTTAAATAAAAACAAATAACTTATGCATAGGTTGCCTGCTACACATTTATAAGTAGCAGGTATTGTATGCTACTCTTTATGTAGGAATGGAATAGAAGGATAATGTGTGTTGCTGTGTATAATTGGAAATTGAAATATTGAAATTGTAAAAAACTTAATTGAAAGTTTCCCTACATATCTCAGGGTAAAGGGGCAGAGTGGGCAGGCAGAGTTTTTCCTTCAATATAGTTTGTCCTTTGAATTTTGAAATTTCATTACTTATTTTGTTTTAAATCCTAAATTGAAAAAAAGTTTCCTGAACTTGAGAACAAAGACACAAATGTACCTATATGTATACTAAGCTTTTAATATAACCACATAGGAAAATGGCTTATGCCATTTTTACAGGAAATACAGTGGAGGTAAGCTGGTCGTATTAAAAAAAAAAGGGATATTCTAAGGGACAACTGCTAGATCTCTTCAACAAGTCAGTGTCCTGGAAAAAAAAAAGCCAGGGATCTGAGCTAGATTAAAAGAGCCTGGACATAACCAGAAGATGCTAGGCATAATCCTATATTGGATTTTGGTTTGCACAAACCACCTTTAAGTGGACATTTGGGAGATATCTGAGGAACTTGAAATATGGCCTGAATATTAAGTAAGATGAAAATCTGGAAGGATAGGCACTAAAGTGTTCAATAGTAGCAATTTGTGTGTGGTAGGAATAAGTGTCTTGGTTTCCTTATGTCTGCTAATTACTGCTCAATACTCTATACAACATTTTTATTTCTTTTGCAATAATAATAAACAGAAATCAGACTCCATTTCTCTCCTGCTTAAAACACCAAGGACCTCCTATGTCACCTAAAAATGCAAACCCCTCACCAAGGCCTAGAATGCTTGCTGTGGCTTTTTACTTAGCATCCTGTCCCCGTCTCCTCTAGCCCACTGTATCCTCAAGCTTCAGGTGAATCAGGCCTTTGTCCTTCTTGTCCCCCTACCAGATTGTTGTCCCTCAGATTTTTTGCATTCTCTTGATTAAAATCACAGGACAAATGTCAAATCTTCAGGAAAGCTTTCCCTTAGCTACCTCACTTAAAACAGAGACAACCCCCACCCCACTTTACTCTCTGTCTCATGACCCTACTTTGATTTTTCTGCCTTGCAGTGATCATTATGTGATTTTTTTTTACTTTAATTTTTTAGAAATTCATGCCTGTGTTCCTCCACTAAAATGTAAGCTGCATGGCAACAGATACCTTGACTGTTTTTTCACTCCTGTAACTCTGGTGCTTAGGACAATGCTTGGTATGTAGTAAGCTCTCAATTAATATTCGTTGAATAAATGAATGACGGAATGAACGCATGGATGGTCTTCATACCATTCCTGTGAGATTGGTACTGTTAGAATTTACATTTTACAGATGAGGAAACTGAGGCTGAGAGAGCTGAAGTGACTTGCTCAAGGACACACAGACAGCTGGTCCCAGGTCCCTGCTTTTCTCCATTGCTGTGTGTGCTGTCCCCCTTCCCTCCCCACTCCCCTACCATCCCTCCTCAGATACCCTTTCTTCCAGGCCAATGATCTTTTGACTAGACAAGGTGGAAAATCCTTGTTTTATATCATATCAAATAAGGTGAGAATAGACCTGATCGTTTTTACTAAACTGTTCTTGCTTTTTGCCTAATACATTTTGAAAAGCACAAATGTGCTTTCCTGGGAGGTTGGGTTGGACCTCTATGTGGGACAGTGAGTGTTTCTGGGCTGTAATTATGCCCTTTGGGATGCAGGATCTAGCATCACTGATCCTGGCTCTCCTCACCTCAGAACAGGGCCCTTCCTGTACCAGTGGATAGTGCACGTGGAGACAACTCCAGGATATGTGGCTAAGTAAAATAAATGAAGATGTGAACAGTGTGTGTAGTATGTCAGGGTGTGTGTGTGTGTGTGTGTGTGTGTGTGTGTGAACTGACAGTGGTGGGAGTCAGTCTGTTAGTGGCCAAGCCCTCCAAACTAGCTCACGTTATTTTCATGAGAGTGGGTGTTTCAGTCAGGAATGCACTCAGAAAACCAAACAATAGTGACTGAAATAATTCAGAAGTCATAGTTCTTACATAACAAGAAGTGTCAAAGTAGGTGGCTTCTGCATTCCTGTGGTTGCTTACCGACACCATGAATAACTCAGGCACTTTCTGTCTCCACTATTCTTAGCATGTTTACCTGTGGTCCTCTTGTTAGTCACTTCATGGTTGCAAGATGGTGACTGAGGCTCAAGGCATTACATCCAGCAATCAAGACAGGAAGAAGGAGGAAGTAGGGGCACTGGTCTTGCCTGCACCTTTTTATCAGAGAAGCAAACAAATTCCAAGGAAGTCCCCCCACCGAGACTTCACTTTACATCTTATTGGTGAAACTAGCTCATGTGACCACCTTTCTCAGTCTAACCTCTATAGTGGGAGATGGTGAAGGAAAAGGGGCTGGAATTGGCTGTCGAAATATGCAACCTCGATTTAACTGTTTGTGAGTAAGCTAAAGGCTTACTATTATGATCCGTTCATTTATTTGTTTATCTGTTTAAATACTGGTCAATGGTACTGCCTCCTGCTCTCCTGTCTCTTCCTGTCTGTCTCCATCGGTGGTGCCACTGTGCACTTTCAGCCTGAGTCTAGGAAACAGCACACCCACTCCCCATTCAGAACCAGGACTCATTGCCCTCCCCGCTTTCCGCCATATCTTAGGACCATTCTTTAGAAATTAAATGCCCCTCCCTTCATTATTAGGAATTAAATGCCCCTCTTTCATTTTAGCTTAGCTTGTGAAAAAGCATCAAAATCTGCACACATTTTAAAAAAATTCTCCTTTCTCTCTTCTTTGTCAAGGTGTCTTCTTATTTCTTTTGGGAATGGGAATCAACATTCATAGTGACTACATATTGTACCAGCTCAGGAAGCCTGGAGAAATCATCTATAGGATTCCACAAGGTAATGCCTCTCCTGCCCCCAGACTCTCATTCTTCCCTGGAGCCTGTCTCAAGAATGACACTATGGTAGCAGATGGAGAGGGGACAGTGAGGGCACAGATGATGCAATGGCTGTCAGCTTGCTCTTGACTTCCCCTGCATACCCAGTCCCATCACAGCACAACTGCTCTTCTGATCTGAACCCAGAAGCTCCAGAGAGCTACCAGAGCCCTCAGGAAAGTGCGAGACCATAATACCCAGAAGGTGGGAGAGAGTGGGAGGTTTGAGTAGGTTTGGAATAGGCTACCTACAACCTCATTGCAGTAGGTAAGATTGTCATGTACAGAGGGCTCATCCTTTCTAGGTTTGCAAATGCTGCTGAATGTTTGGCCAATAAATGTGTCCCCTCCAATTGATCTAGACTTGTCATACGAGCAGTTAAGGGTAGAACTTGTGTATTTCCTGCCACTTGTATACTCTTAAAGGTGTAGAGAACCATATTTACTTGATCAAAACTTAGGATGGGAGGTCTTACATGCACAAGTGCATTTTGGAGATTAAAAAAGCACAAGTGCATTTTTGCAGCATATTTGTAATCCTAACTGTTCCAAAGAAACCAGGATAAGAGATTGACAAATATACGCAGATAGGAGTGAATCAGTCCAAGTAATCCTTCAATAGATTTAGATGGGTATTTGTGTAGGTCTGTGGCTTCCACCCTTTCTGATGGAAATACAACCCTTTATTTACATCCAAAAATTGCCTCAATTATGACATGATGTTAGTGCACATTAATAGTCATTGAATAAGAAATTAATAACAAAGTTCCTATGAATTCAGTAACATATTCAAATGAATTTGAATGTTGTTAATATCCTAACAGTATATACATCAACCAAAAATAGTAAGTTAAGATGTGCTATTTACTGTATTCATAAATGATTTATAGATCCTTTGCACTATATCTATGGTTCCTCCCAGGGCCTAGAGAATAGCAGGTTGAGAACCACTGATGCAATCTTATTTTCAAGAAAGATTCAACTCTAAGGAGCTTTGATTTTAAAAACATTCACTCCATAACTAGATAAATAAAGAAGAGCAGAGAAAGTGCTTAAAAACCAGTTGCCAAGATTAGTTTCCAACTTTTGATTTATAACAGAGAATGACTTAAAAACAAAGTATTTTTACGTAACTATAGAAAGAACAAAATTGTTTTGGTTGAAACTTCCCTAGTTTAATGTGGGTCATAAAATTTGAGTGCAGATATATTTAATATCATTAGAAATATGTTGATTTCTAGATATAGTTCTGAGAGAAGAAATACCTGGTTGGATAGAAAATGAAACATTTAAAATCAAGAAGCCAACCTCACCAGCCTCCAGCAGGACAAATACCTGTAGCTCCCCCTCCCTACTTTAAACATGAACAGAGTAGAGTGCTTTGCAGAAGGGTGGGGAGGGGCAAATCCCAAAAGAGAATCTAAATTCCTTCTCCCATAAGTTCAGATTTGTATTATTTTAATGTAGTGTGCAGTTTCATGTTTTGGGACTGTGAATGTGAAAGTGTGAGTGCGTCCAGGAAAGAAGTGGGGAGGTAAGAGGTGGCCCCTTCCTTAATAGAATGAAACAAAACCCAGACCTCCCACAGCTCTCCCTTGTCCTACCCAAAGTTAGTGGTCCAGCAGTTGTTAGAGATTTGGATAGAGCCTGTTAAACAGTTGGGGCCACTCTTCGTAACTCCAGAATGTTTTCCAGGCAACAAGCTGTTGTTGCTTTGCTTCCCCTTCTCTCCAAGAGGATTCCATCAAGCTCCTAAGACTACAGAGGGAGTCTCCAGCCCCACATTTGTTCTTGGTGCCTTTGTGTGTTTTGGAACAGCACAGAGGGGTTTAATGTCACAGTGATTCAGTTGCAATGATTGACCTTCCAATTCTTCTGCACGCAGGTGGCATGTTTACGTATGTTTCTGGAGCCAATTTCTTCGGTGAGATCATTGAATGGATCGGCTTTGCCCTGGCCACTTGGTCCCTCCCAGCACTTGCATTTGCATTTTTCTCACTTTGCTTCCTTGGGCTGCGAGCTTTTCACCACCATAGGTAAACTTTCCAATAAAAGTAGCTGCATTCACGTAGCTTTTTTTCTTCTCTAAACAGGCTTTTAACCTGCAGAGCAAGGTTTAGAAACTGAAGATATTTATTTTTGTAAGGGAAGGTTGATACAATAATCTGGGTTAGTATATTCTGACATACTGGGCTTTTATTGAAGTTGGAAGTTAGCTGGATGACAGTAGCAGTAATAATTTTTTTTGTAAGGACAAAAATAAATCCATGGAGACAGAGGTAACTGAGGTGACGGCCAGGAAGGCCCTGTGCCTGTCTTGTTGAAGAAGACTGTCCAGCAAGAAGTGCCTTGCACCAACATGAGTTAGTTGACCAGGCTCTGTGCCCGCCAGGCAGGCTTACCTGGAGATGGTTAGATAAAGCTTCAAGAAGCAGAAGCAGCAGCTTCCATTACCATGCTTCAATTTCATCTTCTCCCACTGCATTTCTGGAAGTGTGCTCCATGTGCAGGACCATGGCCAGCACTTTCTAAAACTCCACAGATAGTTGATAATGTTGAGAGTTGTTTTTTTTCTTTTTTTAAAAAAATTTTATTTAGTTTTGTTATTATTCTTTTTTAAGTCAGAGTCTCACTCTGTTGCCCAGACTGAAGTGCAATGGGTGATCTCAGCTCACTCCACCTCCCGGGTTCAAGCAATTCTCCCCTCTCAGCCTCCCAAATAGCTGAGACTGCAAGCCCACCACCATGCCCAGCTAACTTTTTGTATTTTTAGTAGAGGCAGGTTTTCACCATGTTGACCAGGCTGGCCTCAAACTCCTGACCTGAAGTGATCCACCTGCCTCGGCCTCCCAAAGTGCTGGGATTACAGGCATGAGCCACTGTGCCTGGCCTCTACTGATAGTTCTGAGTCATAGCAGGCTAGCAAGCTACTAAAAAAATACTATCTCGGTGCCTATGTGGCTGCTATCTTTGGCTACAAGATTTGGTGGTAACAGTTCAGGTAATCACAGATCCCTGGAAACTCCAGAAAGATCATTTCCCCTAGAATCCGTGCAATACCAGTGTTTATTTTGGTACTGCCCTCCTTCCCTGACACCCACCCTCTATAAGTCATAACCAAGGTCAACACTGTCTTCCGGGGAAGGTAGGACAAATAATTGCACGTGTGGGGCAATCTTAGGACTACCCCATCTGCTGGGAAATGCTAGGAATTGCAGGTGTTTCGGAACCCTCCCTCTGAAGGTCTGGCCTAAGGCTTCACTAACCCGTTAACCTGGGGTGGAGTGGGGACAAAAGAATTAACTAAAAGCATTGCTGGAAGTGAAAGGTAACGTATTAAGTTGTTATCAGGCTTTAAATACAAGTGTAAATTTCAGATCCTTTCTCTAAAATACCTTTTGTGGAAAGAGAAAGCCTATAATTACTGGAGACTGTATGGATACTCAAAGAAGGAATGTATGGTCTTGGAACCAGAACCCTAGGGTTATGATTCATCGTCTAATTTTGAAAGTTTAAGTAAGAATGAGTTTCTTTTTTTCTGAATAGAATTGTTTGAGGACAACAGTTCTGAAATGAATGAAGAAACAGCTTGTGACCTATTCCTACCACTTCCTAGACTCTGTGGGGAAGAGTGGCAGAAGGTTCCTAGTCCATAAGAGAGTCATAACAGTTCTTACTGTTATATGTAAATTTTCAGTGCCACAAAGAAAAGTCAGCACTGGGACAAAGGATCTCTCATCAAGGCAATCTTTACTTCTTGCAGAAAGGTTACACTCACCAGCAGTCTTGCCATGAGAGTACAACAAACAAAGGAAAAGCAGACATATTTATCCCTTATGCATTTGGGGTCATCCTTACTGCTGTGTCTGATCTCTGTTGGTTGGAGCCAGGCCTCACAATCTAAACTAAAACCTGATTGGCTAACAACTTAAAACTTTTCTAAACAGGTAAAAGCAATGGAGAACAAAAGGAAAAGAGGAAATCCAAATAAGGAAGGGACAGGAAGTTGCTTAGGAAAGGACTTAGAAAAGTAATAGCATAAATATCTTTGTTAAAGTACAAGGACATAGAATGTACTACCTGCCTGTAAACATGTCTAGCACAGGTATCTTGGTTAAAGTACAAGGACATAGAATGTACTACATGTCTGTGAGCCTAACGGCTACATAGGATAGGGCTTACCAGAGAGCTACTAGCAAAAAGCAAGAAAGATTTGAAGAAAGTGTTTAAAACAAACTCTTATTTCTAACACTTATCATGATTATTTTTTAATAAGAAAGGAAACTTTGAAGAGGAAATTTTCTACTTCCCACATTACCATTTTAGGCTGGGTGTGCTGCCCACCAGAGGCAGAGTGGGAATGGGAGAAGAGGCAGAGTGGGAATGGGAGAAGAGAAGGCATCACTCAGCACTTGAAGGGTCCCTGGGAAGGGTTGACTCCACCGTGCTTGGTTAGGGGAGGGACAGTAATTCCACCAGACGTTTTCAGCTGCTGCAACAACAAAACCGAAACTGAGGCCTCATCCTGTTATGTGAGACCACCAGAGAAGGGCCAAAGGGCATAGTTTTTAATAGGCTAACAGGATTTTGTGAAGGCTCCTATAAAACAAAGGCAGGCCCTCACAGCAGAGGCAGCATGCACAGAGGCGGCCCACCAGACTTCTCAAATCACAGTCCCAAAACCCAGCCACCTTTTGTACCTTATTATTTGCCCCCTAATTCAAACTAAGGTACTTTAACAGAGTGTATTATCTTGATTATACCTTGAGGGCTACCGTCATCAACTAGTTAGAAGGACAGCCTGGCAACTTAAGGAGAAAGGATTCTTTAAGATGCATTTGTCTCCTGTGGTTGCTGCAACACACTACCACAAACCAGGTGGCTTAAAACAACACAGATTTGTCCTTTCACAGTTCTGGAGGCTGGAAGTTTGAAATCAAGGCACAGGCAGGGCCACGCTCCCTGTAATGGCTCTAGGGAAGGATTCTTCCTTGCCTCTTTTTAGTTTCTGGTGGTGGCCGGCAACCCTTGGTATTCCGTGGCTTATAGCTACATCACTCTGATCTCTGCCTTTGCCATCACATGGCCTTCTCTCCTGGGTGTCTCTGTCTCCATCTCTTTGTCTCTTATCCTTTTCTTTTCAGGACACAGCCATATTGGATTAAGGGCACATCCTTCTCCAGTATGACCTCATCTTAATTAATTATATCTGCAATAGTCCTAGTTCCAAAAAAAAAAAAAATTACACTCTCAGGCACTGGGGGTTAGGACTTCAACATATCTTTTGGGGGGACAAAATTCAACCCGTAAGACAAGGTGATATTTTGTTGGCATTCCCAGGCCTCATGAAAGGATATTGGGGAATATTACTGGTTCTCTTTGCCCATCATCTTTGCTTCCCTGTATTTCTCAGCTGAATCCAAATGAGGGCTTCCTTCTGGATACCACATTTAAAAAAAATTCTGGTAAAATATACATAACAAAAACTTTACCACTTTAGCCATTTTGAAGTGTAAAATTCAGTGGCATTAGGTACATTCAAAATGTTGCACAGCCATCACCACTACCCTCTGCCTATTGCTTTTTATTTCCCAGCACAAGAAGCTTCAGGATTTATAAGAAATAGGCTGTGGGAAGGAGAAATAAGAGTCATAAATGACCATCTGAAATAGGCCCTAAATAACTGTAGGTTAACTTGTAACAAAGATCTTGGACACAGCAAACCTCAGCTGTCAGCCACAGCTCCATTATATTTACAATTATTTCTTTCTTGTCTTTTAGGTTCTACCTCAAGATGTTTGAGGACTACCCCAAATCTCGGAAAGCCGTTATTCCATTCATCTTTTAAAGAAGCCAAATTAAAAAGGAGCAAAACTCCCACAGTCCTGATGAAAACTGTCAAGCTGTTGAAACTGTCATTTTCATGATATAGTAGTCCTCCATATACATGTGTATGTGTATATATATATAATAGTAGGTCTCCTGGCATTCTGCCAGCTGGCCTAATTCCCAGCTGGGGATTCTGAGTGGTGCCTGCTTAGAGTTTACTACCACCCTTCCAGGGATCCCTATCCTGATCTCCAACCGAAGCTTCAAAAAGCCCCTTTTCCAAATGGCGACAGTTGTTTCTTAGCTATTGCTCTGAGAAAGCACAAACTTCTGTTTCTTTCACTGGGCAATCTAAGTACATGTGGCTTCACATTAACTCCCAGTCAATGAAGGACAACTCTGTAGTGAAGAATTTTTTGGCTTGAAGGCAGTGCTTATAGACCTTATTCAATGTATGTTGTATCCATACAGAGTAGCAGAGATTTAAATTCTGAAGTCACAAAGACCCAGAGCAAACCCACTCCCAAATGAAAACTCTGGTCATGTCTTCCTTTTTCTTGGTTAATCAGGAAAGATATGAAAGTATTAGGTAGACCTTTAATACAGGAGCCCTCTCCTCATAGTGTTGAAAAGATACTGATGCACTGACCTCATTTCAAATTTTTGCAGTGTCTTAGTTGATGAGTGCCTCTGTTTTCCAGAAGATTTCACAATCCCCAGAAGACTAGTATGAATTTTCTTGAAGGCCAGGTTTTAATAATAGAATGACATGACCCTGGATGGATGGCTACTGAGAGTGGGGAGAAGAGTTTTATAATAGACATTGCAAACTCCCACAGTCTTGGAAACTGGTACCAATATCCAAATAATGAGTAAGTGTGAAATAAAGAGAATTAATGATGAGGTTACGTGCTGCTTGCCTCCACCAGATGTCCACAACAATGTGAAGTACAGCGGAAGCCCCGAGCAACTTTCCTTTCCTGGAACTTCTTCATTGGAGTTCTCAGGACCTGTTCAAGAAGGGGTCTGCTAGGGGCAGCTCAGAAGCCACCCCTCAAAGGACCTGAAGGCAGAGCCTGAAAAGTGCAGACCGAGGGGCACATCTGGGTAGAAAACCTGTTTTGTTCGGCTCAGACATATAGATTTTTTTTTACAAGGTTTCAAAAACAAAAATTGGGAGCTTGCTTCATAAGACTCTAGCATTCTAGTTTCATTTAAAATGTTGGAGGATCTGAGCATATGGAGTCCACATTTCCACACCAGAACTGGAACTATGTAGCTAGTAAGCATTTGAGTTTGCAAACTCTTATGAGGTGGTCACCCTTCCAAGGGTGCTGAGATATGGGACTCTCTAAGTACGGGGCTGAATGCTTGTAATTGAAATATGTGTTTGAGCAAAAATCAAGAAATTGTTATAGAAAAAAAAAAAGAAATGTGGAAACATTTGTCTTTTCAGGCCTATGTGTGTGGAATGCATTGCCAATATTTAGCAAACTGTTTTGAGAAATGAGCACCAGTGGTGCTAAGTATAGAAACTCACTATATAAGTCACATAGGAAACTAGAAAGGTCTGAGGATGATGTAGATTACTGAAAAATACAAATTGTAACCATGTGAATAAATGTCTTTGTTGTTCATTAAATACCTCTACAATCATGGATCTTAAGTAATTTTGTTTGAATTAAAATATCCTAGGACTTCTAGAATTTTTCACAAGGTATTGATTTCCCTGTTTCCCCAGGCCCCTGATCCCATTCACCCTGTCTGTAGCGTTGTTTCCTTTCTTCTCTCTTCATGAAATTAGGGGCTATGTGCTGGAAATAAAAAAGCATGACTTATAGAGCCTCTCAGCCACAGTTCAGAACTATAAGGAAGTACAATAAAGGTGCAGGAAAAATGTCCTAAGTTTAGACGCCACTCCTGGTGCTCAGGCATACACAGGGGAAAATAAATCTTCAGGTGTAGCTTGAGCTCTGTGACATAAAAGACTTTCAGTTCTCTCTATGACGTTGAAAACTACCTTTCTTAAGTCCTTTATTTTATTACCATGTAAACATCCAGGCCAGTCCTTGAGATGAAATAAGTGTACAATAAATGACAGTACTCACAGTCTCAGGACAACGCTGCCATTGGCAATTTTATTTTATTTTTTTTTTGCCACAAGAGGGCGCTTTCTAAAATTGTATGTCTTTAACCTTAACTTAATTAGGTAATTAACATATTGGGGAAACCCCAATCCGGTTGCCTGATGGTGGACCTTTCAAGATAGCATGATCGTGGAACTTCTTAATCTGAATATAGGGTAGGAGAGCGTGAACTCTATGAAAGCTGAAATCTTCCCCTGATAATTCAGGTATTCTCAGTGTTCTAGGGCCATCATGTTCAATGATAGTCTGTCATTGTTTAGGGCTGGAATATGTATGTGGATTAAATACAATAAAGGTCTGAACATGTGCTCATCTCTAAATATATTTCTTCCCACTTCTAAAAATAGAGTGCAACAAAATTATAGTTAATTGAGGTTTCCACGGAGTGGTTTTGGCTAAAGTAATATAACGGTGTCCTAGTGTCCTAGCTCACAAGATACTCTGCCTTGGTTTTGCTGAAGCTTTCACGGAAGAGGCATTTTCCGGCCAACCTTGAAGAAGATGTTGAGTTTTGTTTGTTTTTTAGAATTTAGACTTAGAGAGCTGAAGCAGACCTCAGACATCCGCTACTCCCACCACTTCATATTATACGTAGTGACACTGAGACCCACAGAGTTAAAAGGCCTCCCCATAGCTGGTACAGAGCTGGTCAGAGCAGCCATCTCATTTTGCCCTTTTGCAGGTCAGAAGCACATTTTTTTCTGCTTAAGGCACAGCCTTTAGGGCTGCCATCTGGATTTCTACAGAGCTCATGCAGGAGAAAAATAGCCAGAGCTTAAGTGCTGTTGCACAATTCAGTTAGACACCTATTGTCCCATGCCTGTTTGTGTGTGAGGCTTCCCTCGCTCTGTGGGAACATCAGGCTCATGCCCTTTCATAAACCTATTTGACAGAATAGAAAGTTTTCCCTCCTCAGTGTAGTCAAGACAACATGGATGTTTAGCATGGAAAAAGGTTTCAAAACCACCTTATCCCTAATTTTTACTTTCATGAAGAACAACACTGGCTCCACTGTATTCTAAACGGAAAAAGGAGCTCTAATGAGAAATAAGTAATTAAACAGTGATTTAGGAGGCTTAGACCCTTTCAGGAACAAATAAATAAACCCATGATTTTACAACCCTGCAATATGATAATAGCTCTCTTGGATTTTTGTGGTTACTTCATAGCAATCTCACTAAGAAGCAGGGGAGCAAGCTCTTGGCACATGAAGGAATAGACTCATGAAGAGCCATTCGCTTTCCCACTTGGTCCTTTCGTTCTCTAGTAAGCTATGGCCTGAGGTCCAGGCAGGACAAACAAGGAGGGTAACAGCAAATGTAAAGTGAATCTTTCTAGAGAAGGATGCTGGTTATTTCATAGCATCTACCCTATCCTATGATGAAAGAAAGAGGCATAGAGCCAGATGGCAATGTGAGTGCTTGGATGACATAATAAGCCATTGAGTGGATTTAATTTCTAAGTAAGAGATTTCTTCATTCTTTCTACAAGTTCATGGAGCTGTGATCTTAAAGGGTTCTATGTTACTTGTATTGCGCCTCGTTTCTCTCCATCAACCTTAGCTTGGGATTTGGATGAATGAAATAAATCATTGGTGAAATAAATCATTTTTTATTGAATGAAATAAATAATCAGAAGGTTAAAGTATGCACCAGGCTGTGTTAGTTTCTTTAGTCCTGTCTTTTTTGGGTTTAGGTTTTGTTTGGTTTTGTTCAATGCAGTCAGAATCTAGATTCTTTATTGGAGGGATATTCAATATCCCTTCCGACATGGCAAGCTGGCTGGGTGGAGAAGAAGAACAAAGAAAGTGGAGGAAGGAGGGGAGTAATGAGGGAGAGTGTATAAGGGAGGATTGGCATTGGAAGGTCCTTGGGAGACAGGGGCCTCCCATTGACAGAGAGGGTGTCTTCCCTTTCCTGTGTATAGGCTGCACAAGCCTCGTCCCTTCTTTATCCCTCCAGGAAAAGGAGCCCCTCTGAGAGAGAGAATAAACACTTGTTAGAGCTCCATTTCATAAGAAGCTGACTTTTAAAAAATGCAAGCCACATGGCTGTGCTTCACTATAAATAATTGTATTTCTGTCAGCTCACCTCGTAAAGATAGTTTTAGTCCTCTGTAGCAGTGACATTGTGAGAAAGAGGTGAAGTAATTGCTCTGAGAATGTGTGGCAGCATCCAAGTCTGCTGAGGCCAATAGGGAGATGGGAGCATCCAGAGGAATAAGCCACCACCAGGGTTCCCCTTTTCAAGGCCTTTGTTTTCCTTTACTCCAGAAACATTCCCCCCGAAAAAGGATCCTTCCCTATAGAGATGCATTTTTGCAGTGTTGACTAGAAAGCAATACCATAAAATCAATTGAATTTTGGCAATTTATTAATGCTTTCATTTGTTACAAGTTACCTTTCAGATACTGTTTCATTAAAATAATTATTTGTTGTGGTTTATAACAGGATAATCTCTCAACAAATAAGTAAATGAGGGTAAGTAAAAATAGGAGTAAAACGTAAAATAATTGGGAGGCAGAAGTGGGCAGATCACTGGAGTTCAGGAGTTCAAGATCAGCCTGGGCAACATGGTGAAACCTTGTCACTACTAAAAATACAAAAATTAGCCAGGCGTTGTGTCGGGCTTCTGTAATCCCAGCTACTTGGGAGGCTGAGGCAGGAGAATCGCTTGAACCTGGAAGGTGGAGGCTGCAGTGAACTGAGATCACACCATTGCTCTCTAGCCTGGGCAACAAGAGTAAGACTCTGTCTCAAAAATAAAATAAAATAAAGCCAAAGATAAGGTTAAAATGCTAAAATGCCCTCCAGAAGATCATGTACAGTGGCTAAATCTAAACATAAATTGGGTGTTGAGTCTTCAAAGTACAGAAAGAAAATGGCAGTTGCTAAATTCAAAGCATCCATAAAAGAAAAACAGCTTGACCAGGGAAACACAGCTATTACTGGTACTGAGACTCATGGTAAATTTCTATACTGTGTGAAGTGGAAAATTACATTCATGAGAACATCTTAACAATAAATTCAGGCGTCACTTTGTGCAGCTTCTTATAATGTCTTTCTGCAAGGACAATATGCTCATGCCACAGCTCAATTCTTTAGAAGCAAAGGGGATGAGGAGGTTTTTTTTCCACTTAGGGTGGAGAAAGCCACCAGAGATAATCATCCCTACTCCAAAAATGAGAAAAAGCCAGATTGTCTGTACAGTTATAACTTTTTGAGCCTTTTAATGAACTGAGATAGGAAAGCAATCAGAAGAACTGAATTTCAAAGGAAACACACCAACGGTTTCACTTTAGCAGAGTATGGGAGAAAGAGGTAATGGCTATAAGAGTGGGAAAGAAGAAAACAACAGAAATTTCAATGGATTATCGATAGCTGAGTGGAAACTAGCAAGACTTTAGAATCTCTAGGAGCCTCAGACACTTGGCCGATCAAGCATCCAGATCTGCCCCAGGATGAGGAGTTTCCTGGGACATGGGACTTTCTGTGCTCAAACTGGAAAAGTCCTAGGCAAACCGGGATGACCTGGTCACCTTAGTCTGCTTGCTGGGTCTTTTGCAGGATCTTTTATCCCGACCTCCACCTGGAGCTTCTGAGATGGATTGGGGACAGGGAAGGAGACCTGAGAGGGCCCTTCCTTGATGGTGCACAATCACAAAAGTCCACTGTATTAGTTCATTTTCACACTGCTGATAAAGACATACCTGAAACTGGGAACAAAAAGAGTTTTAATTGGACTTACAGTTCCACATGGCTAGGGGTGGGGGGCTCAGACTCATGGCTGCAGCAAGAGAAAAATGAAAAAGAAGCAAAAGCAGAAACCCCTGATAAATCCACCAGATCTCGTGAGACTTATCCACTATCACGAGAATAGCACAGGGAAGACTGGCTCCCATGATTCAATTACCTTCACCTGGGCCCCTCCCATAATGTGGGAATTCTGGGAGATACAATTCAAGTTCAGATTTGAGTGGGGACACAGCCAAACCATATCATTCCACCTCTGACCCCTCCAAATCTCATGTCCTCACATTTCAAAACAAATCATGCCTTCCCAATAGGTCCCCAAAGTCTTAATTCATTTCAGCTTTAACCCAAAAGTCCACAGTCCAAAGTCTCATCTGAGACAAAGCAAATCCCTTCCACCTATGAGCCTGTAAACTCAAAAGAAAGCTACTTACTTCCTAGATACAATGGAGGTGCAGGTATTGGGTAAATACAGCTATTCCAAATGGGAGAAATTGGACAAAACAAAAGGGTTACAGGACCCATGCAAGTCCAGAATCCAGTGGGGCCATCAAATTTTAAAGCTCCAAAATGATCTCCCTTGACTCTAGGTAACACTGATTCAAGAGGTGGATTCCCATGGTCTTGGGCAGCTCCGCCCCTGTGGCTTTGCAGCGTAAAGCCTCCCTCCTGGCTGTATTCATAGGCTGGCTTTGAGTGTCTGTGGCTTTTCCAGGCACATGGTGCAAGCTGTTGGTGGATCTACCATTCTGGGGTCTGGAGGATGGTGGCTCTCTTCTCACAGCTCCACTAGGCAGTGCCCCAGTAGGAACTCTGTGTAGAGGCTCCGGCTCCATAATTTCCTTCTGCACTGCTCTATCAGAGGTTCTCCGTGAGGGATCCCTTGTGCAGCAAACTTTTGCCTAAGCATCCAGGCATTTCCATACATCTTTTGAAATCTAGGTGGAAGTTTCTGAACCTCAATTCTTGGCTTCTGTGTGTCTGCAGGCTCAACACCACATGAAAGCTGCCAAGGCTTGGAGCTTCCACTCTCTGAAGCAGCAGCCCAAGCTGCACGTTGGCCCCTTTCAGCCACGGCTGGAGTGGCTGGGACACAGGGCACCAAGTCTTTAGGCTGCACACAGCACGGGGACCCTGGGCCCAGCCCATGAAGCCACTTTTTCCTCCTGGATCTTCTGGCCTGTGATGAGAGGGGCTGCTGTGAAGGTCTGTGACATGGCCTGGAGACATAGTCCCTGTGGTCTTGGGGATTAATATTAGGCTCCTTGCTACTTAAGCAAATTTCTGCAGCTGGCTTGAATATCTCCCCAGAAAATGGGTTTTTCTTTTCTATCACATTGTCAGGCTGCAAATTTTCTAAACTTTTATGCTCTGCTTCCCTTATAAAACCGAATGCCTTTAATAGTACCAAAGTCACCTCTTGAATGCCTTGCTGCTTAGAAATTTCTTCCACCACATATCCTAAATCATCTTTCTCAAGTTCAAAATTACACAAATCTCTAGAGCAGGGGCAAAATTCCTCCAGTGTCTTCAAGAAACATAACAAGAGTCACCTTCACTTCAGTTCCCAACTAGTTTCTCATCTCCATCTGAGACCACCCCCGCCCGGATCTTATTGTCCATATCGCTATCAGCATTTTGAGCAAAGCCATTTAACAAGTCTCCAAGAAGTTCCAAACTTTCCCACATTTTTCTTTCTTCTTCTGAGCCCTCCAAACTGTTCCAGCCTCTCTCTGCCTGTTACCTAGTTCAAAAGTCACTTCCACATTTTTGGGTATCTTCTCAGCAACTCCCCACTCTACTGGTACCAATTTACTGTATTAGTTTGTTTTCATGCTGCTGATAAAGACATACCTGAAACTGGGAACAAAAAGAGGTTTAATTGGACTTACAGTTCCACATGGCTGGGGAGGCCTCAGAATCACGGCAGGAAGTGAAAGGCATTTCTTACATGGCAATGGCAAGAGAAAAATGAGGAAGAAGCAATAAACCCATCAGATTTTGTGAGACTTGGTCACTATCATGAGAGTAGCATGGGAAAGATTGGTTCCATGATTGACTCACCTCCCACTGGGTCCCTCCCACAATACGTGGGATTTCTGGGAGATACAATTCAAGTTGAGATTTGGGTGGGGACACAGCCAAACCATATCACCCACCCTCTTCCAGCCCTTTCTGTTATGGAAAGCAAAAGCTGCAAGCCTTTGGGGGAGGGATAGAAAATCCTCCTCTAAGACCCAGGCAAAGGTCCACTGACTCTAGGGGAGGGGATAAAGCAAAAAACAACCAGAAAAGAGGGGATTCAGGAAACTGCCCCTTCCCCAGTCCCCATATCCTATTATACTGTCACTGAGAAAGGGGTAGAAGCAAAAAACAATTTCTCCCTGGGTGGGCGCGGGGCATGTGGAGAGCAGGCAGGAAATCCACCAACTCCCACTAGGAGCCTTGTGCTAAGTAGCAAGCTTTAGCAGGCTACTGCACGGGCATCAGGAAATGGCCCCCGTCTCAGGCAATGTTACACAGATGCTGTTGGAGGGGTAGAAGCAGAAGCTGTCTGTCCCCAAGGAGAGGGCAGGAAATCCAATCAGGACAGAAGCCTGCAGGGCTACAAAGAAGAGGTGTGCATCACTGGGGGTCCCTCCTAAGTATCCCCTACAGTCCAGCATTTGGCTGCAGAGGGTGGGATATGGCACAGGAATGCTGAGAATTCCCCATCATAGTGGCCTGGCCCCTTAGGGCTCACCTAAGACTTGAGGCTCGAGTAGGAGAGCTGAGGAACTATACTAAGTCCAGCACACACCTCACACCTAATAATGAGCAACAGCAAAGAAGAAAAGAAGGGAATTATCAATAGTTGAGTGGGGCCTAGCATGAGCGCTTAGAATCCTTGGGAGCCTCAGATACTCAATTGACTAAGCATCCTGTTCTGCCCCAGATGAAGGGTTTCCTGGGACACAGGACTTTCCATGCTTAAACTGGAAAAGTCCCCCGCAAACCGAGAGGAGTTGGTCTTTACTGCTGGGGAACACACAGAGAGAACCACTAAGGTGGCACAGGCATGCTGAGAACTGAGAGTAGAGAAGAAACAAGGAATAGCCCCTCTAGCCCTCCAGGCCTCACAGTCAGCACAATGCAGCAGCAGCTCGTCGTGGAAAGACTCTGAAGTGTGGGGTGCATTACAAGTAAATTCGGTAAAACAAACCCCAAATCTTGCCTGTCCCCTTAACCACCAACTTATGATCTGGTAGAAAAGGCAAGCTTAATTCTGGGTATAAATTCTGTTTACCTCAGGCGCTACTGTTTCTTTATGTTTGGCATTGAATAAAATGTATGAATACACATACACATTCACAAAACACAGCAAAATACAAAAAGATAACCCACTGTGAAGAGATAAAGCAGTCAACAGAATGAGACAAAGAAGTGGTCCAGAATGATCAGATAGGGTTATCGTTAATATATTGAAGGATCTAGAGGAAAAGGTGGGCAACATGCATGAGCAGATGAAGACTGTCAGCAGAAAGACAAAAACTAAACAAATTCCAAGGGAAATGCTGAAAAATTTCTTCACAATATCAAGAGATAAAGAATTAATGAGCTTGGCAGCCTAGATACAGTAATGAATCAGTAAACTTGAAGATAGATCAATAGACTTATCCAAACTGAAATAAAGAGAAAAAAAAATGTTTAATTAGATTCCCAAAAGGGAGGGGATGTGGGAGAAGGGAGGGGAAAGAGAGATAGAGAGAGAGTGAATTAGAGAGAGAGAGACAATGAGAGAGAGAGAGAGAGAGAGAGAGAGAAATTGAGAGAGAAGATTTCTTAAGCAAATGTGTAAAGAGAAAGCAGAGAGTCCTCATCTGGAAACTGTGAAGTGGGTGAAATCTAATGTGAACAAGTGATTATCCTCTTTCTTCTGATATCATACCTTCTTTCGGTCACCTGTTAAAGAATTTCCAAACCGTGTTAGCTGTTGACAGCACAAGGTCTGATTGTATCCAGGGGATATTTGCATTTCACTGAATGAACATTTGCATAAAAATGGAAGGTCTTCAAGGTTCACATTAATGAATTTATGGTGAAATATGACACCCTCTGCCTAGCTAATGGGACTAATTTGAGGTCCAGACCTCATCTAAGACCACTCATGTGCATCATTCGAAGTGGTACTCACATTAAACCTTCTAGGATAAAGGCTGGACTTTTATATCCATTGTTTCAGTTGTGGCTCAAAGGGATCCAGCCACAGGGCATTGAGGGGCTGGAGCTATGAGCTTGCTTCCTGGGTCAGTACTTCTGTTTCTGTGCTCTATGAGATTGATGCACAAACTTGGAGGGTCAGGACTGAGACAGTCCCCACCATCAGAGAGTCTAGCAGAGCATCTAGAGCCACCAGATTTCCCTCCAACAGTTACCCTATGGTTGTGCTTTTCAAAGTGTGGTTTTTGGATTCCTCCATCAGAATTGTCAGGGTGCTCCTATCCTGTCTGATCTACCTTTGACGTTTAGTCAGGTTCTCACCACACTTTATCCCCCCTTTTCAGAGCCACCATTATCTCTCAGTATTGTCACAAAAGTTTCTCAACTGATCTTCCCACTTCCATACTTGCTTCCCCATGGTGTATTCTCAATACAGCAAGTGACCAGAGTGATACTTTTATAAGTACTTATAAACCTTTTTGCATCACTTTCAAAACACTATCTGGGCTCCCATCTCACCCAGAGCAAAAGAGTAAGTCTTTGCAGTCGCCTACAAAGCTCTACAGAACCTGGGCCCCATTACCTCTCTGACTTTATTTCCTGTTGCTCTACCACTGTCCGCCACCACGCTGACTTCTGGAAAATCTTCAAAAACCCCACAGCCCCGGGGTCTCTGCACATGCTCACTCCTTGGCCGGAATGCTCTTCTTTCAGACACCCACATGGCTCACTTCTCACTTTCTTCAGGTGTCTGTTCAAACACCACTTTGTAAGAAATGTCTTTCTTGCCCATCCTGTTCAACATAGTGCCCCACTCCTACCCTTGGTACACTTTCTCCCTTATCCCTATAATGGTTTTCAAAGCACTTACCACCATCTCATCTAACACATGACAGTTCCTAGTTTATGTGTTCATTGCCTGTCTTTCCCCACTAGACTATAAGCCACACAAGTCCTTGCTTTGTGTGTGCTTTGTTCTTTGCTGTGTCACCCATGTTTGCATGGGTGCCTGCACAAAATGAGAGCTTAGTAAATATTTATACTATGGGAAGAGTTAAAGCAAATTTTCCTTTCTCTAAATGAGGGGGTACTTGGAGAGACAAGGACTCCTAAACATGACTAATACACGTGCAAGCTTTAATGCTGCTTCCCATCATCCTGAAACCTGGGAGGAATATAAAAAAGAATGTCAAGCTAAATGGGATTTTAAAGGCTAGATCTTGCTATTCCAGATAATTAATACATGACTCCCGCCCATGATAGAGAAAGTGGTGATGTTTGCATCGGCTTATGGGTCTCCAAGGACACTGGGCCTGGTCTCATCCAATCAAGCATAGAGCAGAGTGTTCAGGCAGGTCTTGGCAGGTGTGGTGGATGACTGGCAGTGGCCACCAGATGAGGTGCATGTTCTGATGCCTCAGGCAGTCCTGGACCGATGGTCATTTGGCTCCTTCTTTTTGGGATAGGTTAGCCACTTGTCAAGTGTGGCCAGGCCTTCAGGTTGGGCTGCTTGGTCATAAGTAATGCACTAACCCTTTAAACACACACACACACACACACACAGTTCCATATTTCAACTGTCATTCTGGTGCCTAAATTCAACTTGTCACACTGTAATTATGTTGCATTTTCAGCTTAATATTTAAGGTCTACGCAGCATTCCACTACATTAGGAAATAATCTTGTGACAAAAAGTCTCATTACAAGGGTCATTTTCTTGAGGAACTCCCATAGACAGTGATATGGTTTGGCTCTATGCCCCACCCAAATCTCATGTTGAGTTGTAAACCCCACGCATCAGGGGAGGGGCCTGTGGGAGGTGATTGGATCATGGGGATGGATTTCTCCCTTGCTGTTCTCATGATAGTGAGTGAGTTCTCATGAGATCTGGTTGTTTGAAAGTGTAGCACTTCCCCCTTCACTCTCTCTCCTGTTTCACCATGGTAAGACGTGCTTGCTTCCCCTTCACCTTCCACTATGATTGCAAGTTTCCTGAGGCTTCCCAGGTATGCTTCTTGGTAAGCCTATGGAACTGTGAGTCAATTAAACCTCTTTTCCTCGTAAATTTCCCAGTCTTAGGTAGTTCTTTATAACAATGTGAGAACAGAGTAACACAGAGGAGATTGTGGATCTTGGTTAAGGAAGTGGGCCAGATGATTCTTATGTACATTAAACACTGAGGACAGTATAGTTGGCTTTTATCTTATAATAGGCTAACTTTCTACCTCTCCTTGCAGTTTGATTCAAAAAAGTCCAAAAGAGTCCTATGACACAAATGTCTTCCTTTCTAGCTACTCATGGGGTCAAAAATTCCTACCCTGGCACTGTTTTTGGGAGATAGCCACTTATACGTAAGTTAAAGCACCAGGTGACCTGAAATTGCTCTAAATTAAATGTATCTTGGCAAGGATTAAATGGTTTGGTTGATCCCTTGTTCCAGGGCAGAGAACAAGGTGAGAAAACAGAAGCAGGGGAGGAGCCTGCAGACGGAAGGGGCTGAGTGGTACTTGGGGTGCCGTCTGGCAGTAGGAACTGCCCAGGTGCACAGATGGGGCCATGGGCAGGTGGGGTTGAGATTTGAACTCTGGGCACCCCAGAAACTGGGAGGCCAGAAAGATAATAAGGAGTAAACTTCAGAGGAGAGATACCTGATTAACTCTAAAGAAGACAACACATCTGATTGTGAACTCCTCATCACTGGAGTGTTCTAGAAGAGGCTGGAGGATGACTTGCTGGGGAAGCTCAGGTTGAACAGAGGGCCAAGTTTGGACTTGGATTCTCTAAGGCTCCTTCTAGACTTGCAACTCTAAGGGCCAGGTCTTGAATATAAAATTCCTGGTTCACCAGTTTGCCCTGGCCAACCTTGCCTGTAGATTATTGTGGTTTATGAGAATCAATCCAGGTCTGTGTAGAATTTTCTGAGGCATCAATAATTCAGTTGCATTAAGCTCTGAGGCAGAGCCAGTAACATCTGAATATGAGTCAGTAAAAAAACACAGGGCTCAAGAAGTTTAGTTCAATCCAAAGGAAAACTATCTCCTGGAGCACTAACTTCCAAATTCCGGGTCACAGTTATTCTAGGAGTCAAGTGTGGTGAACATATTACCTGGGCGACACAAGGAAGTATCTTTGGGGAGAGCTAGCTCTTTGTGGTAGGGGATGGACAGTGCCTACAGAAGTGGGGTCAGTACTCAAACCGTTTATTCACATTCAAGGGAGCTGGTGAGGGAGAAAAGATGGAGAAATTATAATAGCTTGTCAGAAACTCTAGAAGGATCATGTATCAGTGACTTGATTATGCAAATTACTTTATTAGACAAAAAAATTCTGTTTTATTCACTTTTAGGAGATGAAAAACATCATAAGAGAAAAAAATGACATTAGAAATATATTTTCTTTAATCTACTTGAGAAATTATTTACAATAAACTGCATCTATTTCAAGTATACAATACAATGAATTTGACAGTTGCATACACCCGTGTCACAACCACTACACTCAAGATACAGAATATTTCCTTACCTTCAAAAACTTCCTCATGCTACAGTCTATTCTTCACCCATGGTTGCAGACAACCACTAATTTTCTTTTCTTCATTATATGTACAGAGTCTTCAAATAATTCATAGAAAATGCATATTATGGAAAAACTATGATGGATTTAAATTTTTTTACACCAAAATAAACTTTTACTAGCTAGTTATAACATATCTGAACAGGATTTAGTTTGAGGTACTAAGAAGGATAACAAAGACATCAGTTTGAAAGACCCGCAATCACAGTAACATGAATTCTGCTAAAATTCGAGCAAGAACGAACATTTGCTTGATGCTGAAGCTTGGGTGGAGGAGGGTGAAATCAATGATGCTTCACAAAATGTTTATGGAGGCAATGCCCCAAAGAAATCCACAGTTACAAATGGATAACTTATTTTAAGAAGGGACAAGATGATGTGGAAGATGAAGCTTGCACTGGCAGACCATCACATCAATTTGTCAGGGAAAATATAATCTTGTTCCACTCTAATTGTAGAGGACATGAACAATAGCCAACACCACAGACATCTCAATTAGTTCAGGTTACACATTCTGACTGGAAGATGCCCACATAAGCTGCAGCCAAGAGCAGAGCTTTCAATGGACATTTTAAACAGTGGGATCAAGATCCTGAAGCATTTCTTTGAAGAATTATAAAAGGAAATAAAACATGGCTTTACCAGTATGATCCTAAAGACAAAGGACAAGCAAAATAATGGCAGCCAACAGGTGGAAATAGTCCAGTCAAAACAAAATCAGACCAGTCAAGAACAAAGGTCACAGCAACAGTTTTTTTGGAGGGGATGCTCAAGGCATTTTGCTTGCTGACTTTCTGGAGGGTCAAAGAATGATAACATCTGCTTGTTATGAGAATGTTTTCAGAAAGTTAGCCAAAGCTTTGGCAGAAAAACACCCAGGAAAGCTTCGCTAGAGAGTCCTTCACCACCACAACAATGCTCCTGCTCATTCTTCTCATCAAACAAGGACAGTTTTGCAAGAGTTTTGATGGGAAATCGTTAGGTTTACAGTCCTGATTTGGCTCCTGCTTTTTGTTTCCTAATCTTAAAAAAATATATAAAGGATACTCATTTTTCTTCAGTTAACAATGTTAAAAAACTTCATTGACATTGTTTAAGTTCCCAGGACTTTTAATTCTTTAAAGATGAACTTAACGTCTGATATCATCACATACAAAAGTATCATGACTTTGATGGAGCTTACATTAAGAAATAAAGTTTACATTTTCTATTTTATCCTTTCATTCAGTTTTTTCACAAACTTTTAAACTCCCTCTTGTATGAGTTCACAGTTTACCTACATGGAATCTTAAGTGTGTACTCTATTATATGTGGATTCCTTCGCTCACCATAAAATTTCTAAGATTAATTCATGTAATTGAATGTATCAATAGTTCATTCCCTATTTTTTGCCAAGCAATATTACGTTGAATTTCTTGAAGTATACCACATTTTATTCATTCTTTCAAATATTGATGAATATTTGTTTTGTTTCTAGTTTTTGACAATTATAAATAACACTTCTATGAATATTTGTATATAGATTTTTATTCAAACATACATTTCATGGATAAATAATTTTCTTGGGTAAATACATAGAAGTGAGATTGCTGGATCATGGCATGTATATGTTTCTAAGAAACTGCCACCTTTTTTTTTTTTTTTGGCAAAGGAGCTGCATAATCTTCCATTTCAGTAAACAATGTATGAGAATTCCAATTGTTCTGCATATCACCAGCACTTCATATTGCCCTTTTCTTTGGCAACTCTCATAGGTATGTAGTAGTAATTTTTTGTTTTAAATTTGCATTTCCTTAGTGACTAATGACGTTAGGCATCTTCTCACATGCTGATTTGCCATCTATATTTCCTCATTAGTGAAGTGTCTAGATCTTTTGTCATTTAAAAAAAATTGGGTTGTTTTCTTATTGTTGAGTTTTTTGTTTGTTTTGATAGGGCCTCACTCTGTCACCCAGGCTGGAGTACCATGGCACAATCATGGATCACTGCAACCTTATTCTCCTGGGCTCAAGAAATCCTTGTACCTCAGCCTCCTGAGTAGCTGAGACTACAGGTGTGCACCACCACACTTGGCTAATTTTAAGCATTTTTCTAGAGACCACGGTCTCACTATGTTGCCCAGGCTGGTATTAAACTCCTGGGCCTAAGAGATCCTCCCATCTTAACCTCCCAAACTGCTGAGATTAAAGGCCTAAGCCATTGAGCTCAACCTACTGTTGAGTTTTGAAAGCTATTTACATATTTTGAATACAAGTGTTTAGTCAAATATATCTATTGAAAATATTTTCTACCATACTGTCTTGTCTTTTCATTTTTTTAAGAGTGTTTTTAAAGGGTAAAAAATTTTAACGTAAATGGAATATAATTTATTAATTTCTTTTATAGGTCAAACTTCTGCTGTCATAGCTAAATAACTATTTGCTTAAGGTTATAAATATTTTCTTATTAGTTTTCTTTTAGATGCTTTATATATATACTTTTAAAAAATTTTATTCTATGATGAATTTTGAGTTAATTTTTGTGTAAGATGTAAGGTACAGATTGAGGTTAACTTTTTGTTTTTGTATTTTTGCAGATAACTATCCAATTACTTCCGCATCATTTGTTGAAAAGAGGAATTCTTCTCTATTGGTTTGCTTTTGCACATTTGTCACAAACCTGTTGACTACATTTGCAGAATCTATTTCTGCATTTTTTATATGACTGATCTGTATGTGTATATTTTTATCAATACCACAATATATTGATAACTTTAAACGTATACATTTTGATGTTAAGTAGTGTAAGTGGTCCAACTTTTTCTTTTTCAAAACTGTTTTGGCTGTATTAATTCCTTTGTTCTTTCCATATAAGTTTTAGATTCAGCTTGTTATTATCTATGAAATAGATCTTTTGAGATTTTGATTTGTATTGCATTGTAGCTATTGCTCAATCTGGGGAGAATTGACATCTTATCAAGATTAAATCTTCCATTCCATGACCATAGTATATCTCTCCATTTATTTAGATCTTACTTGTTTTCTTTTATCAGTGTGTTATAGTTTTCTGCATATAGACTCTATGCATATTTTGTAAAATCCATTTTTTGTATGTTACTGTAAGTGGAACTGTTTTGTAAATTTTGAACTCTATATTTTTGGAATTCAGTGCTAGTATATAGAAATGAAATTGATCTTTGTATCTTGATTGTGTATCCTGCAACCCTGACAAACTCACTTGTTAATTAGTTCTATGAATCTTTTAAAAATAGATTTTAGGAATGTTTTAGAGGAACAATAATATTTTCAGAGAGAGTTTTATTTATTTTTTTTCAATCATCTTTTAAAAGATCTTATTACATTGGCTGGAGATTTTGTAAAACATTGAATAGGAGTGGTGATGGGGGCATCATTACCTTGTTCCTAAATTCAGGGGGAAAGTTCTTAGCTTTTCAACATTAGTAGCTATAGTTATTTGTTTGTTGTATGGTGTGTGTGTGTGTGTGTGTTTGTGCGTGTGATATGCCATTTATCATGTGGAAGTTTATTTCTTTAGATTCCTGAGGGTTTTTCTTAAATCATAAATAGATGTTGAATTTTACCAAATATTTTTGGTATCTGTCGGCATAATCATATGGTTTTTCTTCTTTAGTCTGTTAATATTGTGACTTACATTGATTGATTTCTGAATGTTGAAACAAACCTGGGATATATCCCCATTGTTTATGACATTATCATATGTAGTGGATTTGATTTTTTAATATTTTGTTGAGGATTTTTGCATTTATGTTCATGAGGGATATTAGTCTATAGTTTTATTTACTAGTAATGTCTTTGTCTAGTATTTTTTTACTCTTTAGCTGAGAGTCTGTTTTACCTGATTTTAATATATCAATTTCAGCCTTCTTAAGCTATTTAGGTGGTATATCTTTTTTCTTCTATTTACTATCTATCTTTATATTCAGCTTATGTCTTCATATTTAAAACATGTTTCTTGTATACAACATAAATTTAATCTTGCCTTTAAAATAATCCATTCTGGGCTGGGCACGGTGGCTCACACCTGTAATCTCAGCACTTTGGGAGGCCGAGATGGGTGGATCACGAAGTCAAGAGATCAAGACCATCCTGGCCAACATGGTGAAACCCCCATCTCTACTAAAAATACAAAAAATTAGCTGGGCGTTTGGCACAGGCCTGTAGTCCCAGCTACTTGGGAGGCTGAGGGGGGAGAATCGTTGAACCCAGGAGGCAGAGGTTGCAGTGAGCTGAGACTGAATCATTGTGCTCCAGCCTGGCAACAGAGCAAGACTCTGTCTCAAAAAAAAAAAAAAAGAAAAAAAAATCCATTTTGATAATCTTTGGCATGCTTGGTACATTAGTGTCTAATGAAATTATTGGCATAGTTGGATTTAGTCCTACCAATTTATTATTTATTTTGTTGTTCTCTTTGCCCATTTTTCCTTTGCTATTCTCTTTCTGCCTTCTTTTGCATTATTTACATATATTTTAGAATTCGATTTTAATGTTCTGTATTAGATTTTTAGCAATATTTCTTGGTGTAATCTTTCTAGTTGATGTACTGTGCTTAGCTTTTTACTGGGTAAGTTAATTTAGAGTTAGTAATTTAAAGTTAATCTTATATCACTTTACATAAAATGTATAATCCTTGCAATTATTTATGTCTATTCATTTATGCCTTTACCATGCTCTATGTTATGGTTACTATATGTATTACATATAAATACATTGTAAATTATATAAGGCAATACTAAAAGTTTGTCTCAAAAGTCATCTGTATTATAATAAGTTAAAAGAAGAAATGGTCTTTTATAAGTATCTCTATGTTTATTCTTTCCTGAATTTTCTGTGGTATCATGTCCCTTCAGCCCAAAAAACTTACTATAACATTTCTTGTGGTACAAGTCTGGTGGCAATGAATACCCTAAGTTTTTCATTATTTGAAAATATCTTTACATCAGCTTTATTCTTGAAAGACATTTTTGCAGGATATGAAATTCTCAGTTAATAAGGTTTTTTTTTTCTGCCAATGCTTTAAAGATATTGTTTTACTGTATCTTTTTTTTCTGATGAGAAACGGTGATCATCCAAATAGTGTTGAATACAGTGTGTCATTTTCTTGGGCTGATTTTATAATTTTCTCTTTATCTTTGGTTTTCAGCTGTTTGACCACGATGTGCCTAAGTATGGTTCTTTTCAAATGTATCCTGTTTGAGATTCGTGGAACTAGTTTAATTGGTAAATTTAAGTCATTAACCAAATTTTGGAAATTTTTGGCTATGATTTCTTCGAACATGTTTTCTGTCCTGTTATTTTTCTCCTTTCCTTTATTGACTACATTTACACATATGTTAGATCTTTTGAAATTGTTCCATAGATCAGTGAGGCTCTGTTCACTTTTTTCTTGTTGTTCAGATTGTATGCTTTTTATTGATTCATCTTCTAGTTATTACCTTCAGAAGAAAGCCACATAAAGTGAAAACTCATTGTGTTCCGTGGTGTTCCTTGCTGTAGGCTTTAGCTCTCCTCCAAAAACTGCCTGCTTTTGTTCAGTCTCCAGAGCCTTGGGTAGTTGTTTTTGTATTTTGTCCAGATCTTGTAACTCTTGTTTGCAGCAAATCAGTTTTCTAGATGCTTATTTCTCATACGGTGAGAGATATTATTTTTATATTGAAGTCAGCACAGATTTAACACAATTTCTGCAATCACAGATTGCACAATTTATGCAATCATATCAACAGACAGTTCTCAATAAATTTGTAATTATAGTTACCTAAGGTTTGTAAAAATAATTAAAGGTTAAAAGCTATTCATTACACCACACTTAATTATACAAGAAAAGAACTCATACGCTCACAACATTTTTCACTGATTTATTCCTAGTTAACTAGAAAGATCTTGATGACTCTCAATGTTTTGGTTTCTTTATCAATCAAAAAAATAGTAAAATATATTAGCTTGTCCTGATAAATATTCTAAAAATTTTGCTTGCAAAAACATGTGCTTAAATGCACTTGGGATATGAAGCACTAAACAGAGTTGAATAGAACTTTTTGGAGTATTTTTCAAAGCCCCTAATATACTAATATGTGTTTTGAGTTTCCAAAAAGAGGACAAAATTAGTATTACTTAGTTTTCCTTTTTTCTCAGTCTTTAATATGGCTTAGGACGCCACTGTTACTGATGCTTTTTAAAAAATCTTGATATTTTATTAATTATGGATTTTCTACATGAATTTTACCTTGTAAATGGGGCTGTATTAAAATATTGTTTATCTTGATTACTGAGTTTTTTGGTGTCCCCTTGAGTTTTGCACAGGAGGCAAGTACTTTGTTTACCTCACGTGCCTCACCTAACCCTGCACTGTCAGCAGCTGGACGGATAGACTTACTAATACAGGGTTGTATTTCTTAATACATTAAATCAAACAAACTTATCAGCTTACAAGACCCTCAATGGTTTGGCTCTTATCTTATGAACCTTATCTCACTCTTTCTCTACTTCCTTCTTGTCATATGAGTGTTTTGCACTTACTCCTCCCTCCCAAGCTTTTGTTCCTTTTCCAGCCAAAGCAAGAATGTCTCCCCCTCTCCATTTCTTCTCAGCTAATTCAAATCCTTTTTAAGAATGATGCTTAAATCTTATTCCCTCCTTTAAAGCTTCCCTGATCTCTGGAGGAAAGTCACAGACTCTCTCCCTTTGTTGATTTATTGTTAATGTATTTACCAGCAATCACACACAACTTGGTCCTGAATTATGTGCTGCCTAGCATGATTTCTTGATTTTCTCACGCATGCATGTCTTGTCCCTTCAGTGGTCCAGGGCCCATGTCTCACACTTAAGAATCCTTTAACACAAAGCATGCGTGGAACCACACAGGGCTCAGTAACTACTGTTAATTTGATAGGTTGCTCCAGAATCCAAGTCAATTTATATGTACTTTATTATCGTGGTATCCAAACCTTTCCAGCTGGTTGGGGGATTGAAATGGGGTTTCCAAACAAGAAGAAACTCCAGGATGACTTTACAAGCCAGACAAAAAATGGACTCACAAGACAATGAATACCTTGAACTCACTCTTGTTCTTTTGATCTTTGCTTTTCTCTTCTTCTTACCCTTAATTTATGGGGGGATCCATAATCTCAGTCAGGTTCAGTTGGATTTGGGATAAACTTATATCCATCAGCTTTGAACCCAACTCTAAATTCTAGGTGTAAACATAAGGTGAATTTCTGATGGACTTGCACATTTATGGACACTTTCCTTCTAACCACAAGTAGATCTAATACCTGTGGTAGACTAGGCACCAATATGCCTCCCACAGGTATAAACAGCAGAGCTGTTCCCTTCTGGAAATGTAGGACTGAACAGGACTATACCCAATGAGGTAGTGAGTGGGGTTATGTATGTTCTTGTAACATGTTGGCTCTCTTCTATAAGCTTAGTTGTTTCATTTTGTCCTTTACCAAGAGCCCCAAATCATGCCAGGCTTCCTGCCCACAACTTTATCTCCGTACCAAGTTAATTGCCTGTCTTATCTGCTCAGAATATTGCAACCAGGAGGGAATGGATGTTTAAAGGGCTTTTCATGGCTTACTGAAGTTTTTCTCCAGCATTTATCTGAAGCTTACATGGAGAGCAAAGGACCTGACCTAATAAAGAGAAATCTGATATAACACTCTCAGGCTTCTTTCTACTGAATTGGTCTTCAATACGAGAAATAGAGTCCATATTTTGTGCAAAGAAAATTATGATCAATTGGACAACTAATTGATTCTCCAAGTCTTTCTTTTGATCATAACCATTTATCAATGGATGCCTAATTCTGATATAGCCAGAAATAAAGAGTACAGTCTAATGCTGGTTTGCAAATTAATCCTCTTTAGAAGGGGTAGTTAAGGGCTTTTTGAATGGGCAAGAGACTGCCAAATCCAATGCATTCTGGGATAGACAAGTGAAAAAACATGCTTGGGAGGACAGCTGGACAACTCTAAGGGACTTGGGATATGCCATTTTTGTCCTCATGGTGTCTGTATTGTAATAATGAACATGAGACTAGGGAATGAGATTCAATTCATAGGTCAGCTGTTTGTTTGATTGTGATGATCCTTTGCCAGCTCCCAGGATCCCTGAAGGTTAGCCACTTGTACCATCACAGGTAACTCTGCCTCCAGGCAAACACATTGTATGTACCATTCCAGTTTTTCTCTCAAATACTTGGTGAGCTGGGCTGATGGCTCAGCTTCAGACAGCGCTAATTCTGACATCAAAAGCAGATAGAGGAGACGTTTTGATCCCCTTGCCTTGGGGCACTCCCTATTTTCAGCCACCCAGGTGACGAAAGGTGAAGAGAGATAAAATCAAGGAAGAGTACATCAAAAACTAAGAGATGAAGGGATTTTCTTGTTAATATCTGGCTCAGAGGTCACCTAAGTCAATTTATATGTGATTTATTTTCTTTTTTTTAATTGCATTTTAGGTTTTGGGGTACATGTGAAGAACATACAAGATTGTTGCATAGGTACACACATGGCAGTGTGATTTGCTGCCTTCCTCCCCCTCACCTATATCTGGCATTTCTCCCCATGCTATCTCTCCCTAAGTCCCCACCCACCACTGTCCCTCCCCTATTTCCTCCTGACAGACCCCAGTGTGTGATGCTCCCCTCCCTGTGTCCATGTGTTCTCATTGCTCAACACCCACCTATGAGTGAGAACACGTGGTGTTTGAATTTCTGTTCTTGTGTCAGTTTGCTGAGAATGATGGTTTCCAGGTTCATCCATGTCCCTACAAAGGACACAAACTCATCATTTTTTATGGCTGCATAATATTCCCTGGTGTGTATGTGCCACATTTTCCTTGTCCAGTCTATCATTGATGGGCATTTGGGTTGGTTCCAGGTCTTTGCTATTGTAAACAGTGCTGCAACGAACATTCGTGTGCATGTGTCCTTATAGTAGAACGATTTATAATCCTTTGCATGGTATCCAAACCTTTCCATCTGTATGGGGGATAGAAAATGGGGTTTCCAAACAAGAGGAAACTCCAGGATGACTTTACAATCCAGACAAAAAATGGACTCACAAGACAATGAATACCAAAACCCAAGAAGGATGGGAGAAATGGAAGGTTTATATCTAAAGCTGCTAAACAGGTGACTAGTTATACACTGCCAACACAGATTCACACAGGTATAGAATTATATACAGATTCATCTATGAGCTTGTGTGTATAAGTAATTCATTATTGTTTTAATGATGCATATTATTTCATGGTGTGAAACACCACAATTTATTTGTCTTCTTTCATTTGTTGATGAACATTTGAATTGTTTTCCATTTCTGACTACTGCGAGAAACAGCAGCTATGGACATTTTTGGAAAAGTCTTTTTGTGAACATGTTTGCATGTCTCTTAGGTATATACTTTTAGATAATAAGGAAGGCATGTGTTTAGCTTTACTAGAAATCACCAATGAGTTTTCCAAAGTGAATGTACTGTTTTACACTCTCATCAGTGGTATCTGAGAATTCTAACTGCTCCACATTCTCAATATTTGTATTGTCAGTCTTTTTAATATTAACAATTTCAATGGGTTAGAAAAGGTATCTCATTATTTTTTAAAAAAGGCTCATGAAGGTAGAATTTACACGTAATAAAATACACTAGTTTTAAGGGTACAGTTTGATGAGTTTTGAAAATGTATGTACTTATGGAACTACCACCACAACCAGATGATATCGTTTGGCTGTGTCCCCAACCAAATCTTATCTTGAATCAAAGCTCCCACAATTCCCCCATGTCATGGGAGGGACCCAGTAGCAAGTAATTGAATCATGGGGGTGAGTCTTTCCTGTCAATGATAGACCAGATAAAGAAAATGTGGCACATATACACCATGGAATACTATGTAGCCATAAAATATGATGAGTTCATGTCCTTTGCAGGGACATGGATGAAGCTGGAAACCATCATACTCAGCAAACTAACACGGTTACAGAAAACCAAACACTGCATGTTCTCACTTATAAGTGGGAGTTGTACAATAAGAGCAAATGGACACAGGGACTGAAACATCATACATCAGGTCTGTAGGGAGATAGGGGAGGGATAGCATTAGGAGAAATACCTAACATAGATGATGGGTTGAGGGGTGAAGCAAACCATCATGGCACATGAATACCTATGTAACAAACCTGCACGTTCCACACATGTATCCCAGAACTTAAAGTATAATTTTTTTAAGTGTCTGTTCATGACTTTTGCCTACTTTTTATGGGATTGTTTGTTTTTCTTTTGTAAATTTAAGTTTCTTATAGATACTGAATATTGGGCCTTTGTCAGATGCATAGTTTGCAATTATTTTCTCTTATTCTGTAAGTTGTCTGTTTATTCTTTTGTCTGTTTATTCTGTTTATTCTTTTGCTGTGCAGAAGCTCTTTAGTTTAATTTGATCCCACTTGTCAATCTTTGCTTTTGTTGTTATTGCTTTTGATGGCTTTGTTATGAAATATTTGCCCATTCTTATGTCCAGGATGGTATTGCCTAGGTTGTCTTCCAGGTTTTTTATAGTTCTGGGTTTTCTATTTATGTCTTTAATTCATCTTGAGTTGATTTTTGTATATAGTTAAAAAAAAAAAAGGCCCAGCTTCAATCTTCTTCATATGGCTAGCCTGTTATTTCAGCACCATTTATTGAATAGGCAATCTTTTCCCCATTGCTTGTTTTTGTTAGCTTTCTCAAATTTCAGGTGGTCAAAGTTGTGCAGCTTTCTTTTTGGGCTCTCTATTCTGTTCCATTGGTCTATGTGCCTGTTTTTGTACCAGTACCACATTGTTTAGGTTATGGGATCCCTGTAGTATAGTTTGAAGTTGGGTAACATGATGCCTCCAGTTTTGTTCTTTTGGCTTACAATTTTTTCATGGCTATTCAGACTCTATTCTGGTTCTATAAGAATTTTAAAATAGTTTTTTTTTTTTTTTTTTAGTTCTGTGAAGAATGTCATTGGTAGTTTCATAGGAATAGCATTCAATCTGTAAATTGTCTTGGGCAGTATGGCCATTTTAATTATATTAATTATTCCTATCCGTAAGCATGGAGTATTTTTCCATTTATTTGTGTCTTTGATTTCTTTGAGTTGTGTTTTATAATTCTCATTGTAGAGATCTTTTACCTCCCTGATTAGCTGTATTCCTAGGCATTTTTTTTTGGTGTGGCAATTAATGGGATTGCCTTCATGATTTGGCTATTGTTGGTGTATAGAAATGCTAGTAATTTTTGTACATTGATTTTGTGTTCTTAAACTTTGCCCAAGTTGTTTATCAGCTGAAGCAGCTTTTGGGCAGAGACTATGAGGTTTACTAGATATAGAATCATGACATCTGCAAACAGATTTGATTTCCTTTCTTCCTATTTGTTTGCTATTTATTTGTTTCCATCTGTTTGCAGATGTCATGATAGTCTGATTTCCTCTCTTCCTATTTGTTTGCTATTTATTTGTTTCTCTTGCCTGATCACTCTGGCCAGAACTTCCAATACTATATTGAATAGGAGTGGTGAGAAAGGGTATCCTTGTCTTATGCCAATTTTCAAGGGGAATGCTTTCAGCATTTGCCCATTTAGTATGATGTTGCCTGTGAGTTTATCATATATGGCTTATTATTTTAAGATATGTTCCTTCAATACTTCTTTATTGAGAGTTCTTAACATAAATGGGTGTAGAATTTTATTGAAAGCCTTTTCTGTGTCTATTGAGATAATCATGTAGTTTTTGTCTTGAATTCTATTTATGTCATGAGTCACATTTATTGATTTGCATATGCTGAACCAACCTTGCATCCAGGGGATAAAGCCTACTTGATCATTGTGTATTAGCTTTTTGATGTGCTGCTGGATTCAGTTTGCCAATATTTTGTTGTGAGTTTTTGCATTAATCTTCATCAAGGATATTGGCCTGAAGTTTTCTTTTTTTGTTGTGTCCCTGCCAGGTTTTAGTGTCAAGATGGTGATTGCCTCATAGAATGAGTTGAGAGGAGGCCCTCCTCCTCAAATTTTTGGTATAGTTTCAGTAGGAATGATAACAGCTCTTCTTTGTACATCTAGTAGATTTCAGCTGTGAATCCACCAGGTCCTGGGCTTTTGTTGGTTAGTAGGCTATTTATTACTGATTCAATTCTGAAGCTCATTCTTTTTCTGTTCAGGGAATCAATTTTTTCCTAGTGCAGTCTTGGGAGGATGTATGTGTCTAGGAATTTATCCATCTCTTCTAGGCTTTCTAGTTTGTATGCATAGAGGTGTTCATAGTGGTTTCTGATGGTTATTTTTATTTCTGTGTGCTTAGTGATAACATTCCCTACATTATGTCTAACTGTGTTTATTTGGATCGTCTCTCTTTCCTTCTTTATTAGTCTAACTAGTGGCCTTATTAATTTTTTCAAAAAAACTCTCTTGGTTTCATTGTAAATGTTTTGAATTTTTTTATTTGCTTCCTTAGTTTAGCTCTGATTTTGATTATTTTTTGTCTTCTGCTGGCTTTGAGGTGGATTTCTTCTTGCTTTTCTGTTTCTTTCAGTTGTGATGTTAAGTTGTCAATTTGAGATCTTTCTAAATTTTTGATGTGGGCATTTAGTGCTATGAATTTCCCTCTTGACACTGCCTTAGCTGTCTCCCATAGATCCTGGTATGTTGTGTCATTGTTCTCATTAGTTTCAAGGAACTTCTTGGTTTCTGCCTTAATTTTGTTATTTACCCAAAAGTCATTCAGGAGAATGTTGTTTAATGTCTATGTAATTGCATGATTTTGAGCAACATTTCTAGTCTTGACTTCTATTTTTATTGTGCTATAGTCTGAGAGTGTGTTTGGTATGATTTTGATTCTTTTGCATTTGCTGAGGATTGTTTCTTGTCCAATTATGTGGTTTGTTTTAGAGCATGTGCCACGTATTGATGAGAAGAATGTATACTCTGCCGTTTTTGGGTGGAGAGTTTCGCAGAGGTCTATCAGATCCATAGGGACCAATGTTGAATTCAGGTCCTAAATATCTTTGTTACTTTTCTCCCTTGATGACATGTCTCATACTGTTGGTGGAGTGTTGAAGTCTCCCACTATTATTGCATGGGAGATAATGTCTCTTTGTAGGTCTCTAAGAACTTGCTTTATGAATTTGGGTGCTCCTGTGTTGGGTGCATATGTACTTAGGATAGTTAGGTCTTCTTGTTGAATTGAACCCTTTATCATTATGTAATGCCCTTCTTTGTCTTTTTTTTTTTTTTAATCTTTGTTGGTTTGATAACTGTTTTGTCTGAAATTAGGATTGTGATCCTGCTTTTTTCTTTTTTCATTTGCTTGGCAAATTTTCCTCCATCCCTTTATTTTGGGCCTAAGTGTGTCATTACATATGAGATGAGTGTCTTGAAGACAGGATACCATTGGGTCTTTCTTTTTTATTCAGCTTGCCACTCCATGCCTTTTAAGTGGGGCATTTGGCCTGTTTACATTCAAGATTAGTATTGCTATGTATGCATTTTATCCCGTCACTGTGTTGTTAGCTGGTTATTATGTTGGCTTGTTTGTGTGGTTGCTTTACAGTGTCACTGGTTTGCATGTTTACACATGTTTTTGTATTAGCTGGTAGCATTCTATTCTTTCTATATTTAGCACTCCTTTCAAAATCTCTTGTAAGGCAGGTCTAGTGGTAACAAACTCCCTCAATATTTGTTTATCTGAAAATAATTTTATTTCTCTTTTGTTTGGATAGTTTAGTTAGGCTTCAACCAAATTTTTGGTTGATGATTTTTTTTTCTTTAGGAATGCTGAATATAGGCTTCCAATATCTTCTGACTTTCACCTGAGAGGTCTGCTGTTAGCTTGATGGGGTTCCCTTTGTAGGTGTCCTGCCCTTTCTCTCTAGCTGCCTTTAACATATATTTTTTTTTATTTCAACCTTGGAAAATCTGACAGTTTTGTGTATTGGGGATAATCTTTTTGTGTAAAATCTTGCAGGAGTTCTCTGTATTTTCTGAATTTGACTGTGGCCTCTCTAGCAAGGTTGTTTTCATAGATGATATTCTGAAATATGTTTTCCAAGTTGTTTGCTTTTTTCCCCCACCCCTTCAGGAATGCCAGTGGTTCACAGATTTGGCCTCTTTATGTAATCCCATATTTCTCAGATGTTTTGTTCATTCCTTTTTAATTATGTTCTTTATATTTGTGTGGCTGTCTTATTTTAATAAGCCAGTCTGCAAGTTCTGAGATTCTTATCTCAACTTGGTTTATGCTACTGTTAGTACTTGTGATTGCATTGAAAAATTTTTGTATTGTGTTATTCAGCTCTGTCAGATTAATTAGGTTCTTTTTTACATTGGCTATTTTGTCCTTCAGCTCCTGTATTGTTTTATTTTAATTCTTAATTCCTTTGAATTGGGTTTTGCCATCTTCCTGAATCTTGATGATCTTCATTCCTATCCATATTCTGAATTCTATTTCTGTCATTTCAGCCAGTTCAGGCTGGTTAAGAAAATTTTTTTCACTTTTTAAAAAATTATACTTTAAATTCTGGGGCACATGTGCAGAACGTGCAGGTTTGTTACATAGGTATACATGTGTCTTGGTGGTTTTCTGCATCCATCCCCCCATCATCTACATTAGGTGTTTCTCCTAATGTTATCCCTCCCCAATCCTCCCACCCCGTGATATCCCTCCTCTGGCCTCACCACCCCCCGACAGGCCCCAATGTGTGATGTTTCCCTGCTGTATCCACGTGTTCTCATTGTTCAACACCCACTTATGAGTGAGAACATGCAGTGTTTGGTTTTCTGTTCTTCTGTCAGTTTGCTGAGAATGATGGTTTCCAGCTTCATCCATGTCCCTGCAAAGGATATGAACTCATCATATATGGCTGCATAGTACTCCATGGTGCCACATTTTCTTTATCCAGTATATCATTGATGGGCATTTGGGTTGGTTCAATTCTTTGCTATTGCAAACAGTGCCACAATAAACATACATGTGCATGTGTCTTTATAATTGAATGTTTTACAATCCTTTGGGTATATGCCCAGTAATGGAATTGCTGGGTCAAATGGTATTTCTAATTCTAGATCCCTGAGAAATCGCCACAGTCTTCCACCTGGTTGAACTGATTTACACTCCCACTAACAGTGTAAAAGCATTCCCATTTCTCCACATCCTCTCCAGAATCTGTTGTCTCCTGATTTTTTAATGACTGCCATTCTAACTGGTGTGAGATGGTACCTCAAAGTGGTTTTGATTTGCATTTCTCTAATGACCAGTGATGATGAGTTTTTTTCATATATTTGTTGGCTTCATAAATGTCTTCTTTTGAAAAGTATCTGTTCATGTTCTTCACCAACTTTTTTATGGGGTTGTTTGTTTTTTTCTTGTAAATTTGTTTACATTTTTTTGTAGATTTTGGATATTAGCCCTTTGCCAGATGAGTAGATTGCAAAAATTTTTCCCATTCTGTTGGTTGCCAGTTCACTCTAACGATAGTTTCTTTTGCTGTGCAGAAGCTCTTAAGTTTTATTAGATCCCATTTATCAATTTTGGCTTTTGCTTCCATTGCTTTTGGTGTTTTAGTCATGAAGTCCTCTACTATGCCTATGTCCTGAATGGTGTTGCCTAGGTTTTCTTCTAAGGTTTTTATGGTGTTAGGTCTTATGTTTAAATCTGTAATCCATCTGGAGTTAATTTTTGTATAAGGTATAAGGAAGGGATCCAGTTTCAGCTTTCTGCGTATGGCTAACCAGTTTTCCAAACAACATTTATTAAAGAGGGAATCCTTTCCCCATTGCTTGTTTTTGTCAGGTTTGTCAAAGATCAGATGGTTGTAGACGTGTGGCATTACTTCTGAGGACTCTGTTCTCTTCCACTGGTCTATATCTCTATTTTTGGTACCAGTACCATGCTGTTTTGGCTACTGTAGCCTTGCAGTATAGTTTGAAGCAGTTAGCATGATGCTTCCAGCTTTTTTTTTTTTTTTGCTTAGGATTGTCTTGGCTATGCAGTCTCTCTTTTGGTTCCATATGAAGTTTAATTTGATTTTTCTCCAATTCTGTGAAGAAAGTCAATGGTAGCTTGATCGAGATAGCATTGAATCTGTAAATTACTTTGGGCAGTATGGCCATTTTCACAATATTGCTTCTTCCTATCCATGAGCATGGAATGTTTTTCCATTTGTGTCCTCTCTTATTTCCTTGAGCAGTGGTTTGTAGTTCTCCTCGAAGAGGTCCTTCACATCCCTTGTAAGTTGTATTCCTAGGTATTTTATTCTCTTTGTAGAAATTGTCAATGGGAGTTAACTCATGATTTGGCTCTCTTTTTGTCTATTATTGGTATATAGGAATGCTTGTGATTTTTGCACATTGATTTTGTGTCCTGAGACTTTACTGAAGTTACTTATCAGCTTAAGGAGATTTTGGGCTGAGTTGATGGGGTTTTCTAAATATGCAATCATGTTATCTGCAAACAGAGACAATTTGACTTTCTCTCTTTCTATTTGAATACCCTTTATTTCTTTTTCTTGCCTGATTGCCCTGGCCAGAATTTCCAATACTATGTTGAATAGGAATGGTGAGAGAGGACATCCTTGTCTTGTGCCAGTTTTCAAAGGGAATGCTTCCAGTTTTTGCCCATTCAGTATGATATTGGCTGTGGGTTTGTCATAAATAGATCTTATTATTTTGAGATAGGTTCTATCAATACCTAGTTTATTGAGAGTTTTTAGCATGAATGAGTGTTGAATTTTATTGAAGGCCTTTTCTGCATCTACAGAGATAATCATGTGGTTTTTGTCATTGGTTCTATTTATGTGATAAATTATGTTTATTTATTTGCATATGTTGAACCAACCTTGCATCCCAGGGATGAAGCCAACTTGATCGTGGTGGATAAGCTTTTTGATGTGCTGCTGGATTCAGTTTGCCAGTATTTTATTGAGGATTTTTGCATCAATATTCATCAAGGATATGGGCCTGAAATTTTCTTTTTGTTGTGTCTCTGCCAGGTTTTGGTATCCCCAGGTGCTCTGTCCCATGGAGATGGAAATTTTATCTATAAACCCTGGCTGGAGCTGCTACCTTTCTTTCAAAGATACCCTGCCCAGAGAGGAAGAATCTAGAGAGGCAGTCTGGCTATAGCAGCTTTGCTGAGCTGCGGTGAGCTCTGCCCATTTTGACCTTACTGGCTGCTTTGTTTACACTGTGAGGGGAAAATTAACTGGTCAAGCCTCAGTGATGGCAGACACCCCTCCCCCCACCAAGCTTGAGCATCCCAGTTGGACTTTAGACTGCTATACTGGCAGCGAGAATGTCAAGCCAGTGGATCTTAGGTTGCTGGGCTCTGTGGGGGTGGGATCTGCTAAGCTAGATCACTGATTTCAGCCCTCTTTCCAGGGTAGTGAATGGTTCTATCTCGCTGGTGTTCCAGGCACCACTGGAGTATGAAAAAGAACTCCTACAGCTAGCTTGCTCTGTGCCCAAGCAGCCACCCAGTTTTGTGCTTGAAACCAGGGCCCTGGTGGTGTAGCACCTGAGGGAATCTCCTGGTCTGTGGGTTGCAAAGACTGTGGGAAAAGTGTAGTATCTGGGCCAGAATGCACGATCCCTCACAGCATGGTCCCTCACAGCTTCCCTTGGCAAGGGCAGAGAATTCTCCAACCCCTTGCTCTTCTTAGGTAAGGTGATGTCCCACCCTGGTTTGGCTTGCCCTCTGTGGGCTGCACCCACTGTCTAACCAGTCCCAATGAGATGAGTCAGGTACTTCAGTTGAAAATGCAGAAATCACCCATTTTCTGTGTTGATCTCCCTGGGAACTGTAGACCAGAGCTGTTCCTATTTGGCCAACTTGCCAGCCACTTTTGAACAGACACTTTCCAAAAGAAGACAAACATACAGCCAACAAGCATATGAAAAAATACTAACATCACTAGTCATTAGAGATATGCAAATCAAAACCACAATGATATACCATCTCACACCAGTCAGAATGGCTATTACTAAAAAATAAAAACAAAACAAAACAAAACATGAACTGGCCAGGTTGCAGAGAAAAGGCCACACTTATACACTGTCGCTGGGAGTGTAAATTAACTCAACCATTGTGAAAAGCAGTGTGGTGATTCCTCAAAGAGCCAAAAGCAGAACTAGTATTTGACTCAGCAATCCCATTACTGGGTACATACCCAGAGGTATAAATCATTCTGCCATGCACATTGCAACACTATTCACAATAGCAAAGACATGGAGTCAATCTAAATGCCCATGAATGACAGACTGGATACAGAAAATGTAGTACATTTACACCATGGAATACTAGTAGCCATAAAAAAGAATGAGATCATGTCTTTTGTGGAAACATGGATGGACCTGAAGGCCATTATCCTTAGCAAACTAATGTAGGAACAGAAAACCAAATACCACGTTTTCACTTATAAGTGGGAGCTGATGAGGACCCATGAACACAAAGAAGGAAACAACAGACACTGGGATATAATTGATAGTGGAGGATGGCAGGTGAAAGATGTGTAGAAGAGATAACTATTGGGTATTGGGCTTGATACCTGATTGATGAAATAATTTGTACAACAAAACCTCATGACATGAAATTACCTATGTTACAAACTTTCACATCTATCCCTGAACCTAAAATAAAAGGTTTTTTAAAAAAGAGATATACAAGAATTTCTTTCAAGAATCACTAAAAATTGACAAGAAGGGACATTATTGATAACACTGACTATCTTTAAAAAAAAAAAAAAAAAGCTTCCACAACCACTTTCCTCACTGCTGATGCCGTGAGGTGAGGTCATGGTGGGCGAATTACCTGAGGTCAGGAGTTCAAAACCAGCCTGGTCAACATGGTGAAACCCCATCTCTATTGAAAATACAAAAAAAATTAGCCAGGTCTGGTGGTGGGCACCTGTAATCCCAGCGATGTGGGAAGCTGAGGGAGAAGAATCGCTTGAACACGGGAGGCGGAGGTTGCCGTGAGCCAAGATCATGCCACAGCACTCCAGCCTGGGCAACAAAAGCCAAAACTTCATCTCAAAATAAATAGATAAATGATAGATAGATAGATGGATGGATGGATAGTTAGATAGATAGATAGATGGATAAATTTAATTTTTGGATACTCCACACAATAGAAGCACTGTTCAGAAAGGAAAATGAGCAACTGCTATAGATGATCCTCAGAAACATAATATTAAGGAAAAGCAGTCAGACTAAAAAGGAAGCTTACTTTTATATTCCATACACATAAAGTTCTGAGACAGTGCAAACTGGCCCTGGCATCAGCAGTGCGGTTTGTGGTTGTGGTTGCTTTTTTTTTTTTTTTTTTTTTTCCATAGAGAAGGTAAAATATAAGCCATAGTCTGAAAGGACCTATTTGTAATATATATGTAAAAAACTCCTACAAACCGATACTTCCAAAATGGCAAAGAATAGGCAATTCATGGAAGAGGAATACCGAATGTACAATTAATATGTGATGAAAGCCTCAATAAAGCTATAAATCAGAAAAAAACAACTTTAAAAACGAGATATTTCACACACTTCAGATTTCCAAGAATTGAAATATCTTTCAATAACTTAGTTGTTTGGCAAGGATGTGGAGAAGTGGAAACTTTCATACATTCCTGCTGGGAGTGAAGTTGGGACAACCACTTTGAAAGCAATTTTATGATACTTGGTAAAGTTGTCAGTTTGCTTACATTACAACTCAATCATTCTTTTAGGTATATAGGCTATAGCTACACTATATGTTATAGTAGCTTCTAGCCACTTGTAGCTATAGAGCAATTGAAAAATTGAAATGTACTCTAAGTGTAAAAGGAACACTAGATTTAAAAGAAAAATATTTTCTTTTACAAGTTTCAATTGGTTATAATTTTCTTAGTACAAGAAAAAATTTTCTTAGTACAATATTTGATTCATAATTTTATGTTAATTACTTACTGAAATGATAGTATTTTAGATACACTGTGTTAAATAAAATATAGTATTAGAATTAAAAATTCTAATTTTAGAATTAACATTTTATCTGTTTCTTTTTCTATTCTAATGTGGTTACTAGAATTTTAAATTACATATGTGGCATGCATGATATTTCTATTGAACAGTGCTTGTTAGAGAAACTCACACACTTACTCCAAAGGACATGCACAGCAATACTTGTGGTATCATTGTTTGCAATCACAGGATTTAGAAACAATCTCTTTGTTCATTAACAGGATAATGAATAACTTGTTTCCATGAAGTTCTATACAGTAGTTAAAATAAATAAGTTAGAGCTATATATGCAAGCATGAAAAGAATCTCACATACATAAGTTATGAAATATTATGTGAAGTATGTTAGGCAAAATACACAGGTTATAGAATATTGCATAAAGGGTGATACCACTCATTCATTGTTTTAAAAACTCCACAGAAAAATAACAAATGTTTATGTATACACATGTTTAGTAAGAATATGACATAAACAGAAATGATGCAAACCAATTTCAGAATAATTATTGCCTCTGGGAATGGAAGCAAGAACATGAGAATTAGGAAGGGGTATATCAGAGATTTCAATTGTGTTATTAATGTTTTAGTTTCTCAAAATCCAAGTTTGGGAACAAAAATGTCAAATTGTCGGACTTTGTTAAAGCTGTCAATGTGTATGTAAATATCCAGCTTGTATTACTATTCTCTGTAGTTTTCTCTAAGTTAAAAATAGTTTATCATAAAAAGTAAATGAGAAAACTACATTTGTGAGACAGCCTTTAAAAAGACTGAATTTCAAAGGCTCCGTAAATATACTGCAATCACATAAAAATACAGGGAAGGGATTCTACTCATACCCATGAGCTGCAAATACAATCTGCTATAGCGGCAAAGGCTGAAGCTTTGAAGTGAGGTGTCCCAGATTGAAATCCTAACTGCGCTCTTTTGAGCTATGTAACTTTGAGCAAATAACTCAACATCATTTGATTTTACATTTGTAAAATAAGGATCACAATATTTGCCTTACAGTGTTGGCATGAGGGTCGAAGTAACACTGTAGAAGTCAACTGTGTGGTAGAGTTAACACCTCATAACTGTAGGCTTATGTCCATTAGTACAGATTTTCCTTTCCTTCCTTTATACCTCAGAACTTCTAGGTACTCTCTGCTTTTCTCCCCTACTGAAAAGCTAAAAAAAGAGATCTGTCTGGATAAGAACAAAATCATAAACATAAGTAATTGTTTCTGAGAAAAATGAAAGGCTACTAACATATGAATATACATATTTCACAGAATGAAATTTAATTAAAGCTTTATTGTGTCATGTGATGAACACTTGCCCAGCCATAGGGGTCTCTGAAACCAGGAAGTGAAACTGCAGAGATATTGGATCTTCATAACTAGAGTGCCTTAAACCAGTTCTCAATCATGACAGGTGTCAGAAAATAATTTTCAAGAATATTGAAAATAATCCTCAATGCAATTGTCCAGTCCCAAGTATTCCTTACAGCTACGAAAAAATGAAGAAGTAACATATTCCTAAGGTATGCAATATTTTACTTACTTGAGTGCTTCAAAGACAGGCAAAACTGTCAGAGTATCTTCCTCCATTGATCAGTTCATACATCCATCTATACAAACAGCCAGTCATTTTTCCAACCAATAAAAAGGGAAAGCAAAAGTTAAAGGACAACCTACTATGCATCAAATACTACATCAAATGCATTCTGCATACCAGGCCTCAGGCAGAGCATTATATGCTAGGTACTATGCCAAGTATTAAGAATACCGAGGTCAATGTGACATGGCCTGTGAGTCAGAAGTGTTGATAGAGTAACTGGGGCATTACTAAAAGAAGATATGTGACTAAGAAAAGGCACAACACAAAAAATAAGAGGCACAAAGAAAATACTACAGGAATCAGAGAAAGGAGTTGTCAAAACCAGCGGGCAGCATTAGGAAACAAAGAATGAAGTGTGTGACCTCTGAACTGGTTACAATTTGACCATGCAGAGCCTAGGCACAGGATGGGGTGAAGAGCATACCAAGTGGAGGAAAACATTAAGCAAAAGATTCAAAGCTCAGGCTGGGAGAGAATTATGCTAAAATCTGAATTGATGGTATTGAAATCATGGGCCCTTAACTTTTACTGAAGGACTTGACTGTAGTTCTCATAGGGTCCTTCCACCTTCTCTAGCAAACAACCCCAGAACAGCATGTCTCTTATGCTCTTAGACCATATGAAATTCTACTTTGATCAGATGAAACTAAATGCCTGAAACATAACCAAAGTGTTCATATTGTGAGTTCATTCCTATCTTACAGTTTGATATCTAAGGCCCCTGGCTGGACAGTTAGGAGCACCTAATGGTCCTTGGAACCTGAAAAGACTAGGTAACTTAGAGATGGCATGTTTACAGAATGACCTAGAGCCAGCAAGAGGTAGAGTCATAAATGCTGGAGCCATTAGCGTTTCACTGCTTCCCCTCCTACCGTTTCAGTTACCTGCACCGCCCCATCCCCTTCCTCACGTCTGTGATGGCATCCCCATCAAGATCCCCACAGGATCTTTATCTTGAAACCCTGTTGTGTATCTACTTTTTGCTCTCAAAATAAAAATATGGTTCCCATTAAAGAACAAAAACAATCAAACTCTTCCCTGGTGCCAAATCCGTGCTATTTTTGTCATTACTCAAATTCCTCATAGTCAAGATTTATGAAAGAATTCTACGTTTCATTTTCCCATTTCCTCTTTTCTAAATCACTGTTTAGCCCAATGTGTCTTGGATTCTACCCCACTGCTCTACTGAAATGGCTCTCACTGTATTAGGTGTCTACTGCTGTGTAACTAATTATCCCAATACTTAGCAATTTACAATAACAAACATTTTCTGAGGATCAGGAATTTGGGAAAGACTCAGCGGGGTGGTGCTGGCTGAGGGTTTCTCACAAGCTTGCAACAAAGCTGCCAGCTGGAACTACAACTATTTCAAAATTTAACTGGGGCTAGAGAAGCACTTGGTCTGGAAAACGATGTTCCCTCACCCGATCACTCCCTTCTAAACCTCTTCTTCTATTTTGGTGTCCGATTTTTCTCTCTTGGTTTGCCGTCTACTTCTTGGACTATTAATTCTCAGTCTCCACTCCTCTTCCTATTTGCCTCCCAAATATTGGTGTGTTCCCCAGGGAAAATGTCCTTGCGTTACTATTTTCTCTCCAAAACTTGGTGACCCCAAGATGAAGCCCATATTTTGGGCTCCTGTGTGGACCATATCAGTCACTGATATGGGACCACAGCTGCTCTCCAACTTCGGGGTCTCAGGGGGATGCTTAACTTTTTTGTTATTCTCACCCCTGCTGTTGTTAATTACCAGCATGGAAAATAAGTTGCCTGATTAGTTTGTACTTACAGAGTATTTAGAAAGACAGCTCAGTTAGAACATATTTGGTTCAAGGACCATGGAAAAACCCCATGGGCGCTCAATTATTGAATCACCTACGTATGCATAGTGATTTCTGTTCTCTTGGTCCAGCTCATGTGTTGGAGTCAGATGAGTTGCTGCTGAACGAAGCTCTGCACGTCATTAATTTTGACAGGAACTATGTGTCACTGTTCCATACCACAGACATATTCCAGTGGGAGTACAGGCAAGAGCCGAGAAAACTGAGTAGTCATTCATCTTTCTCAGAGATTCATCATCTTCCTGAGCTGTGCCTGCAGGGAAGAGATGGTGCAAGGCTTTGGAAACATTGGGTACAGTTTGGCAGCCTCAGCCTTTCCTACAACAGGGACCCCAAGGCTACACAATCTGAGCATCAGGTTCAACTGTTTCTTTATAAACAAATCAGAAAACTGTGTTTTTGAAAACCCCAAACAAAAATTTTTATATTATTAAATCAGGGAATGAATAGCATGTAGGAATAGATTATACAAGAAGAAAACTGCTACTAAGTGGTAGATGATCCATTTAATCTCTTACAGTTTTCTGATAACATTTTGTAGGTGTAATCAGGATTCCACTTTGATAAAACTCGGACGCAAATCACCCCAGCAACCATATCTGCCTGCAACTTTCTGGTTGTATTTATGATCATATTTTCTAGATATAAAGGTTTCCAGGAACCTGATTTCTTCAAGTCTTTATTACCTTACAAAAGTTTACCTACTACTCCCTGGTTTTCCATCATAAAATGAGGAACACATTTTAAGAATAGATTTCTTTTTCCCAGCCAGCCCACCCCCCCCCCACCCCCCCCCCCCCCCCCCCCCCCGCCCGGGGGCGCCGGGCGGGGCGCGGGGGGGGGGGGGGGGGCGGGGGGGCCGGGCGGGCTGGCAAAAAGAAATCTATTCTTAAAATGTGTTCCTCATTTTATGATGGAAAACCAGGGAGTA
>CAUYLG010016642.1:0-75582 GCA_963573385.1 Cacajao melanocephalus | reverse complement strand
CATGTGCATGTGTCCTTATAATAGAATGATTTATAATCCTTTGGATATATACCCAGTAATGGGATTGCTGGGTCAAATGGAATTTCTATTTCTAGGTCCTTGAGGAATCGCCACACTGTCTTCCACAATGGTTGAACTAATTTACACTCCCATCAACAGTGTAAAAGTGTTCCTGTTTCTCCACATCCTCTCCAGCATTTGTTGTCTCCTGATTTTATGATGGTTGCCATCCTAACTGGCATGAGGTGGCATCTCAATGTGGTTTTGATTTGCATTTCTCTAATGACCAGTGATGATGAGCTTTTTTTCATATGTTTTTGGCTGCATAAATATCTCTTTTGAAAAGTGTCTGTTCATATCTTTTGCTCACTTTTTGATGGGGTTGTTTTTCTCTTGTAAATTTTGTTTAAGTTCTCTGTAGATTCTGGATATTAGCCATTTGTCAGATGGGTAGATTGCAAAAAATTTTTCCCATTCTGTTGATTGCCAGTTCACTCTAATGATAGTTTCTTTTGCTGTGCAGAAGCTCTTAAGTTTAATTAGATCCGATTTGTCTATTTTGGCTTTTGTTGCCGTTGCTTTTGGTGTTTTAGTCATGAAGTCCTTGCCCATGCCTATGTCCTGAATGGTATTGCCTAGGTTTTCTTTTAGAGTTTTTATGGTGTTAGGCCTCACATTTAAATCTTTAATCCATCTAGAATTAATTTTTGTATAAGGTGTAAGGAAGGGATCCAGTTTCAGCTTTCTGCATATGGCTAGCCAGTTTTCCCAACATCATTTATTAAATAGGGAATCCTTTTCCCATTGCTTGTTTTTGTCAGGTTTGTCAAAGATCAGATGGTTGTAGTTGTTCAGCATTCTTTCTGAGGTGTCTGTTCTGTTCCATTGGACTATATCTCTGTTTTGGTACCAGTACCATGCTGTTTACAGTAGCCTTGTAATATAGTTTGAAGTCAGGTAGTGTGTTGCCTCCAGCTTTGTTTTTTTTCCTTAGGATTATCTTGGCTATGCAGGCTTTTTTGTTGTTCCATATAAGTTTTAGGTGGTTTTTTCCAATTCTGTGAAGAAAGTCATTGGTAGCTTGATGGGGATAGCAATGAATCTATAAATTACTTTGGGCAGTATGGCCACTTTCATGATATTGATTCTTCCTAACCATGAGTATGGAATGTTTTTCCATCTGTTTGTGTCATCTCTTATTTCCTTGAGCAGTGGTTTGTAGTTCTCCTTGAAGAGGTCCCTTCACATCCATTGTTAGTTGTATTCCTAAGTATTTTATTCTCTTTGTAGCAATTGTGAATGGGAGTTCACTCATAATTTGGTTCTTTGTTTGTCTATTATTGGTGTATAGGAATGCTTGTGATTTTTGCACATTGATTTTGTATCCTAAGACTTTGCTGAAGTTGCTTATCAGCTTAAGGAGATTTTGGGCTGAGACAATGGGATGTCTCCAGGGTTTCTTCCAAGCTTCTAACATTCTTGGCTAGTGCTGTGTATACGGACTGGTGAGAACAACTGCATCATGACTGCCACTTGGGTGACAGGGATGTAAGACACACCTCAATTTCAGAGATGTTTAATTGTAAAAACAACAACAGCAAGTGGGAAACAGAATCAGTGAATTATGATACTATCTGGTAGGGCTAATTCTCTCTAATTACTCTTCTTTTCCAAAATTATTTTTGCTTATTTTTCCTTTATGAGTAAAGACAGGGAATATTATTTATATAAATAGATGAGAAAAATGGCAAATAAATAAATGATAATAGCAGACAGAATCAGACCTAATTACTTGGTTCATTATTTCATGTACCAATTGTAAGTGGCTTTTGCCTTAGAGTGGAATTAACAAATACCAGGTAGTCCCCCCACACTCACCCCATGCTCTTGGCCAACACTGCTAATTCATCAAGGTTCTATTTTTCACTGATACCAGAAGATGCCTTAGACTCTTTCTCAATGCAGCATTGTAAGTGGTCATACCAATTGATTAGAGTTGGTAAATAGAATTAAATTCTCTGAAGCCAACAGTCACCCAAGGCATGTGGATATAAAAAGCAGAGAAGTCTAAATCTGTTATCAATTCTTCAACAATGTAGGATGCATCACTACCCCTCTTTTGGAACAAATTATATTCCTATATCAACCGAAGGACATTAAAAGACTTCCCCACCACCATATATACACAGCTAGACCAACTGAGTTCAGAGCCATAGACTACCCATAAGTCGAGTCATGCAAGACTCCTCTTTAGCACAGCTGAAACGCCAGCTGTTTTTAGTTCCACAGTGTTCTCTTTTCCCAGCCTGAAGTGTTCAGTGCCTCCACTTAGGCTCCCTGATTCACACTGAAGAGTAAATGACTGCTAGCCCAGTCAGACCCTCCCAGGAGCCCAATGCCTTTTCATGAGCAGTGCTTCTGAATTATCTGGGCATCTTGTTGCAATGCAGACTCTGGTTGGGTAAGCCTGGAGTTGGGCTTGGTGATGCTGGTTTAAAGACCAGAGAAGCAAGATGCTAAGTATATTTGTCAGCTCAGACTGCCCTAACAAAATACCACAGTCTGGTGGCTTAACCAACAAAAACTTATTTCTCACAGTTATGGAGGCTAGAAGTCCAAGACCAAGGTGCTGGCAAGGTGGTATTTATTATGAGGCCTCTCCTCTTTGCTTGTAGGCAGCCACCATCTTGTTGTGTGCTCATAGGGCTTCTTTCTTGTGCAAGTAAGGAGACACAGTGAACTCTCTGGTCTCATAAGGACATGAATCCTATGTCCTTATGAGCTCCACCCTTAGAACCTCATTTAACCTTAATTACTTCCTTAGAGGTCCTATCTCCAATTACAATCACCCTGGGGATCGGGGCTTCAGCATATGTGTCCCAGTAGGAGGACACAAACATTCAGTCCATAACTAAGGAACAGAACATTGGGGAGAAAGTCCTACTTTGTTGGGACACTGGAAAATGTGAGTATTCTCTGGACACCTACAGCAGGCCTCTCCTCAACACCTGAGGCAACCAAGCTGGAGGATTCATCAGTGACTAAGGCCAGCAATGTTGTGTTGCTGGCAGAAAAGATCCATTGTCTTAATGATGAATCTCGGCATCCTAGAATTATGGGGAGAAGCCAGTTTTCAATTTGTTTTAACAGAGCTTCTCTCTGTGGCAGTTCCAGCCAAATAAGCCAACTCTGCAGGTTCCAGGCAAAGAAGGCTTTGTTATGGGCTATATTTAGAGCCCAGGTGGCAGGTGGATATCTGCCATGCTAAGCCCAGTGCTACCATGCTCACCACTGCAGCCTGTCAGGATGACTCCCAAGGGCTTTTGTGGCCACGTGGAAGTTCCCATGGCCAGGTGCCTCCCCCTGGATGGCTTTGGAAAAGCTGCCTCAGGTGGCACTGTGCCTCCTTATGGGCACCATGCACTGGACCTACTGGCTTTGTAAAGGCCTGTAGAAATGCTGTGGTTTGAATGTGTCCCCCAGAAAGCATTAAGTTGGAAACTTAATCCCCAATGGAGCAATGTTGGGAGGTGGGGCCTAAGGGTAAGGGGCGGTATTTAGGTCATGAGGTTTCTCATGAATGGATTAATGTTGATTATAAAAAGGGCTTGAACCAGGCATGGTGGCTGACACCTGTAATCCCAGCACTTTGGGAGGCCAAGGCAGACAGATCACTTGAGGTCAGGAGTTCAAGACCAGCCTGGCCAACATGGTGAAACCCCGTCTCTATTAAAAATACAAAAATTAGCCAGGCTGGTGGCAGACGCCTATAATCCCAGCTGCTGGGGAGGCTGAGGCAAGAGAATTGCTTGAACCTGGGAGGCAGCAGTTGCAGTGAGCCAAGATTGCGCCATTGTACTTCATCCTGAGCAACAGAGACTCCATCTCAAAATAATAATAATAATAATAAAATATAAAAATAAAAAGGGCTTGAGTCTAGGGGTTCACTCTCTTGCCTTCTCTTGCCCTTCTGCTTTTCACCATGGGATGGTGCAGAAAGAAGGTCCTTGCCAGATGACAGCCCCTCACTCTTGAACTTCCTGGCTTTCAGAAGCCCAGGGAAGATATATAGCCACTTATTCATTATGCATTCATTCATCTAATATTAATTGAGCACCTACTCTGCCCTAGGCATTGGGCTTGGCCCTGGTCACACAGCAGTGAGCAACAATGGATATTCTTTTTTGTTGTTGTTGTTTTTCTTTTTGAGATAGAGTTTTGCTCTTGTTGCCCAGGCTGGAGTGCAATGGCCCAGTCTCGGCTCACTGCAACCTCCACTTCCTGGATTCAAGCGATTCTGCTGCCTAAGCCTCCCAAGTAGATGGGATTATAGGCATGCACCACCACGCCTGGCTAATTTTGTATTTTTAGTAGAGACGAGGTTTCACTATGTTGGCTGCCCTAGTCTTGAACTCCTGACCTCAAATGATCCACCCCCCTTGGCCTCCCAAAGTGTTGGATTACAGGCTTGAGCTACAGTGCCTGGCCTAACGATGGATATTCCTACCTGCCTCATGGGGCATACAGAAGTCAGGCACAGCTGCTGAGCAGATGTTACAGGACCACTTGGAACCACTGGGAGTTGCTGGGAAGTGGAGGTGGGGTCATTGGTCACAGGAAGGGGTATGTTTTAGTCCATTTTGTGCGACTATAACAGAATGCCTGAGACTGAGTAATTTATAAAGAACAGAGATTTATTATAATACAGTTCTGGAGGCTGGAAAGTCCAAGGTTAAGGGGCTTATATCTGGCAAGGGCCTTCTTGCTGCATCATAACATAGCAGAGGGCATCACATAGGGAACGGGGAACATCCACCTCCAAGATGGCTCACTCCTCACATGCCTGCCAAGTTAGTCCTGGTTGCTGCCTAGCAGCCTCAGTTCATCACGACATGAACATCTCCATAGGGCTAAATGTCCTCCTGAGGTGGTGGCTATATTCCTCCAGAGCAGGCAATCCAAGAGAGTACAACTAGAAATCACAATGTCTTATATGACCTAGCCTTGGAATTCAATCCACACTATGTCATTTCTGCAACATCCTGTTAGTTACACAGATTGACTCCACTCAATGAGAGAGAGGTCTATACAATGGCTAGAGGACCATGAGGTGAGGATCACTGGGGGCCATCCTAGAAGGTGGCTACCAAGGGCTCAGGTGTCATGCTCTGTATGTAAGTATGAATTCAGAGGAGGGAACAGTCTCTGGGATAACTAGGATTGGTTTAATGAAAGAGATTGACTTGCTCTGTATCCTGAAGAGTTATCAGTAGCAACTGAAGAGTTGTCCATAGATGAAGGGAAGGCAGGCCAGGAGGGAGAACAGCATGAGCAAAGGCATGGAGGCAGCAATGGGCATGTGAATTGTTTCAGAGAGGAGAGTGGATTGGCTGGAGCAGCAAGTGCATGTACAGTAAAGGTAATCACACAATGGAGTTGGGTGACATCAAAGTTAAGAGGGCTTTGGAAGCCAGGCAGTAGCATTCAGTTTTGATGGGCTGTTAAGGATCAATGGTGAGTACTACAATGGTCGCGATGATGAAAGCAGTGCTTCTGGAAGCATATTCTAGGGACAGCATGTAGACAGCTCAGCTTGGGGAGAGACTAAAGGCAGAGGCATGAGCCTTGACCTTATGAGAAGCTGAATTAAGATACTGGAATTAAGAATGGAAAAGGAGTCAGCGCAGTGGCTCATGCCTGTAATCCCAGCACTTTGGGAGGCCGAGGCGACCTGGTCACTCGAGGCCAAGAATTCAAGACCAGCCTGGCCAATATGTTGAAACCCCATTTCTACGAAAACTATAAAAATTAGCTGGGTGTGGTGGGGGGGTGCCTGTAGTTACAGCTACTAGGGATCCTGAGGCACGAGAATTGCTTGAACTGGGAGGTAGAGGTTGCCGTGAGCTGAGATCATGCCACTGCACTCCAGCCTGGGTGACAAAGTGAGACTCTGTCTCAAAAAGAAAAGAAAAAAAAAAAAGAATGGAAAAGGAGGTAGAGTTGTAAGTGTTACTATGAAGGAAAAGTTGACGCTACCCCAAAAGAGTGGGACCTGGAGACTGGGATTAGAAGATGGATTGAAACTCACTTTCTCCATGATCAAAATGGAGGAATAGCACTTGCCGTGTTCACTTCCTGGGACTGAGCTGAGCCTCACATAAGACAATGGCTATGAAACCACTTTGATAGAAGAAAAGTTTTAAACACCAAAGGGATTATTGTTATTTGAATGATTCACTTGTAAGTAGTATTTATTTTAGGACTGAGGGAGGTAGGGCTTGGGGAAGAACAGGGAATATCTGTGGACATGTCTGCCCAGCTCCTCCTCCTCCCTCTAACCTTCCAACCTGATAGATCTCAAACCTAACACAGCTCTTCCCCCCTTTCTTAGTCTGTGCCCACCTTTCTCCCAGTTACCCAGCTTCAATCTGGGCCCTTGACTCCAGGTATCTTAGGGACCTGAAATTTTCTTTTTCACTCCACTCCACTACAAGCATACAATAGTCAGAAGACTGTGCCAGGGAGTGTGTTTGCCCTGCTGGCTCTGGCCAGTTACTACTATTGGCCGTGAAGCTTGGGAGACTGGGTCGTGTGAGACTTGAAGTTGAACCAGAAATGGCCTAGTCAGGGGACACCGACCCAACTGATAGGCTCTGACCTGCAGTGCCTTAATCTTCACATCTGTCTAATCTCTCCTGGCCTGCTCAGTTCCTTGCCAGAAGTTAATTTGCAGTGAAAACAAAGCTCCTCTTTGCTGTGCTCATTCTGCACTGTCCTGTGTAGTTATGCTATAGACTGAATGTTTATTTGTGTCCCCCACAAATTCATATGTTGAAACCTAATCCCCAAGGTGATGCTGTTGAGGTGAGGACTTTGGGAGGTGACTAAGTCATGTGGGCAGAGCCCTCATGAATGAGATTTGTGGCCCTATAAAGAGACCCAGGAGATCCCCCTCACCTCCCTCTACCTTGTGAGGACATGGTGAACAGACAGCCATCTGTGAACCAGGTTACGGGCTGGTTCACCAGACATTGAATCTGCTGATGCCTTGATCTTGGACTTTGCAGCCCCTAGAACTGTGAGAAATCAATTTTATTGTTTCTAAGCTACCCAGGCTATGGTATTCTGTTACAGCAGCCTGAATGGACTGAGACCTGTTAACCGTGATGAGATTCTGGATTTGTACTGTCCTCATCATTTCCAATATTTTCACAAACATTATCATGAGGGCATGTATAGCAAAGGATAGCACTGTTGTGCATGGGTTGAAATCCCAGCTTCCCAACTTGCTGACCAGTGACTTTGTTCCATAGGCCTTGGTCTTCTCATCTATGAAATGGGATAGCAATAAGTCCTACCTCTGTGAATAGCTGTGAGGATTGGCTGAGGCTCCCTGGGGTGCCTGGAGGGTCATGGCGATGGGGTAGGCCCTTCACTCAAAGTGCCTATAGTCTGGTTGGAGAGATATGTGAATAGAAAAAAGTTGGCTTCTTTGGGCTGCCTGGGCTTTTGTTAATAAATTTCCAGTGGGACGTTTCCGCCACTTGCCTTTTTTTAGAGACATGAAGAGAGGAGAATTGAAAACATTTCCTATGTTGAAATGAAAGGCACTATTTAATCTTGTCACCATCTGCCTTGCTCTAGGCTGGGAGCCCACAGGCCCAGCTCCCTGTTTCCTAGCGACAGGGCTGCACACCTTTCTTGGTGCAGAAAAATGCACACCTTCCCCAGTGGAGAAAAACATTCCCTGGGCAACTACAGGGAAGGCTCTGGCCCAGGGAACTGGGAAGGAGCCGCCCCAGAACACAAGGGTGGCCCAGCGTTCCCTGGGCGTTTTTCTCCAAACAGACAGGCCACCCTATTCTCCCTTCCCAGGGCCACACAGTAGCAGGGGCAGCCCTTAATTAATTTGTGAAGTCCTTGAAGTGACCCTCAGTGCCCCAACTCCCCTCTTCTGCCTCAACAAAAGTTTTAGGGCTGCCATAACAAAATACCACAGGTTAGGCAGCTCACAACAACAGAAACTCATTTCCTCTCAGTCGTGGAGACCAGAGGTCCAACATTGAGGTATCTGCAGGGCTAGTTCTTTCCATGTCTGTCTCCTGGCTCTTGGTGGCTCCAGCAATCCTTGGGGCTCCCCAGCCTGCAGATAAATTGCTCCAGTCTCCTCCAGCTTTACGCGCTTTTACTCTCTGTGTCTCCTTTCTTGTCTCTCTCTCTCTCTTTTCTTTTTTTGAGACAGAATCTTGCCCTACCCCCCAGGCTGGAGTGCAGTGGCCCAGTCTCAGCTCACTGCAACCTCTGCCTCCCGGGCTCAAGTGATTCCCCTGCCTCAGCCTCCCAAGTAGCTGGGATTACAGGCACACACCACCATGCCCAGCTAATTTTTGTATTTTTAGTAGAAACGGAGTTTTGCCATGTTGGCCAGGCTGGTCTCAAACACCTGTCTTCAGGTGATCCACCCACCTTGGCCTCACAAAGTGCTGGGGATTACAGGCGTGAGCCACTGCACCCATATGTCATTGGATTTAGAACCCACTCAAATCCAGGCTGTTCCCACCTTGAGATCCTTACTGCATCTGCAGAGACCCTTCTTCTAAATAAGATCACATTCTGAGGTTCTGGTTGGATATAGTTTTTGGGAGGGCCACGATTCAACCCACTGCAGAGGCTATCATGTTACCTGGACGCCTCCTGTCTGGGAGAAAAGATTTAATAAACTACTGGGAGAGACGGTATGTGGGATACACCTGCATTCATGCCCAAGGGGTGTGTGTATATGTACATATACATATACATATACATATACATATATATATGTATATGTATATGTACATATACATATACATATATATATAATTATTTTTTTTTGAGACAGTCTTGCTCTGTTGCCCAGGCTAGAGTACAGTGGCGCAATCTCGGCTCACTGCAACCTCTGCCTCCCAGGTTCAAGCGATTCTCCTGCCTCAGCCTCTTGAGTAGCTAGGACTACGGGCATGTGCCACCACACCTAATTTTTTGCATTTTTAGTACAGATGGGGTTTCGCTGTGTTAGTCAGGATGGTCTCGATCTCCTGACCTCGTGATCTGCCAGCCTCGGCCTCCTAAAGTGCTGGGATTACAGGCATATGCCACCGTGCCCAGCCAGAGATGTATATTTTGAAAGTGGGTCTCAGGACTGGGAAAGACCTTAACCAAAGAGGACATCACCCACATGGTAGAGTATGTGTGGTGATATTTTCTGGCCGGTGTCTTCCTGGTTATCTTGCTGCTCACAGAGAACCAGCCATACCCTGTGCAGCTGTGTAAACAGGAGAGAATCACCGGCATGGTCCTCCTAGCAGGAGGGGTTCCTGTACCTCCGTCTGCTTTCTGCAGGGCTCTGTTGAAACCCTTCGTCCTCTGGGGCAGGGTGCCGATCAGCCGATCAGTGAGTGCCCCACCAGTGGTTCTGGCCCGTCTGGAATTGGATGTGCAGGGGGCTCCCTGGGCTCTGGAAAGGACCCCGCTCTTGATCTTCCCATTTGCTGACAAGACAGCAGCCTGTAAATCCAAGTGGGTCCCCAGTTCCCCAAATTTCCCTCGTGCTGAGGGCTGAAATCTGGCCATCTAAAATCCATGTCTTTTCATTCTTATTTTTATTTTTAAAAATGTCATTTGCCAAAACAAAACAAAGCAAAACCCCAAAAACACCCCACAAAATGATGACATTGTATTTATTTTTATTTGAACAGGCATTACATTCTCATAGTTCCAGATTCAAAAGGAACAAAAGGATATTCTGTGAAAATTCTCCCTCCCACTCCTGTCTCTCAACCACCTGGTTTACCTCCCCAGAAACAGCCAATATTTCAGCTTTCAGTCTTTTGTATTCTCCAGAGATATATGTACTGTCATATATTTTCTTTTCCCCCTCTTTTCTGCGTAAATAGTGACTACTATATCTAGTTTTGTAACTTGCTGTTTTCACCTCACAATAAATTCGAGAATCTTTCTGTATCAGCCATAGACAGCCTGGCTGTATATGTATTAAGCTGCAGAAATATCCATTGATACTCCAGTTGATAATCTATCGCTGTGAGCATTACCTAGTCCCCTACTGATGGATACATAGACCGTTTCCCTATGTTCCCTGCTGCAGTGAATAACTGTGTATGCTCATGTCATGTGTGTGTGTGGGAATAATTCTATAGGACGATTGCCAGAAGTGGCATATCTCGGCTTCCCCTCACTCTGTCCTAAAATTTCCAGGCTCTCAGGCCCTAGACTAAATGGCACAGCTTCCAGGGACCTGGCTGGTTTATTTTAAGATGGTACGTGCTTGATGGAGCATGCAGGTGGAAATGTGAAACTCACTTTGATGTGGTAGTTACCACTGCAGCATATTAACTCTAATGTGATTCAAAAGACCATATAATTTTTATGCTGCTATTAAACCTGCCACAAGCTGAAGCCTTGCCTCCGTGCAAGGTGTGTGTCGAGGCCCCTTAGGGTGGACTCGTGCTGGGGACTGCAAGCCTGGGTCCTAGCTGCAGCTCTGCTCCATGAGACATTGGCAAGTCACTCACCCTTCTTGAGATAGTGTGTTCCTCCCTGTCGCCCCCACTCTCCGAGACCTGAAGATGAATAGGAAAATGTGTTCAGAGCTTAAAGCAAGCCATGTCCCTAGTAGCAATCACATTCTATTTATGAATAGAGCAGGGCAGACAGATCTGTGGGGCCTGGCCCTGCAGACCCAGAGGGCAGAGGTGGGTTGCTGTGAAGCTACCAGGGCCAGGTGAGGAGTGCAGGTGTTTCTGAGGATTTTCTGCCTAGAGGGAGGCATTGGATATTGACAACGACATTTTCCTGGTACTTTACAAAGTGCTTTCTCATACACTTTCTCAGTTAATGTGTGCTTCCTTCAGAGTCTTCATTTCAGCAGATTTAAGCAGAAAAAATAATCAAGTAAATATTTAGGGGATGGGTAGCTCACAGAATTGCCTTAAATTTGAAGCATGAAGCTCAGAAATCCGGTGGGAACCAGGGGAATACAAGGCAGCGAGAAGCACAGATCACTCCTTAGGAATGAGGAGGTGAGGACCACACAGCTTTGGACACTAGATCTTACCATGGTCAGCCTGGCCACCTCCCATGCTGGATACCTGTCAATGCCAGATGACCTGTCACCGCAAACTGTCATCCCATTGCCCTCTCAAACCACCTGGCGGGCCCAAGGGGCCTCCTCTGTGCCTACCCTTTTATATCACTTACCCCAGAATTAATGACCCTCCTGCCCAGATCCCTGATGAGTAAGGCCTGGATCATACCCAGCACCCTGACTACCAGGGAGGTGGAAAAAGTAGGTGGCCTTTTTAGCCTCTCATGTGCCCATGAAGACTTCCGGAGAAGGAATCTCCAATCCTATGGAAGCTGGATTGGATGTAGGGTAGAAAAAGGCAACTGTCTACAACCACCTTGCACAGCCATCTTGAGGATTGGGTTGTTATAAGCTTATCCTACTTGTTGAAGGACGCAGGGGGCTTTACGTGAATCAGGGCTACTGAGATATTTATATCGGGACCTCTGTGTGGCTCTGTCCTGACATTGTCTCTTATTGCTCAGAATCAGCATACCGTTAGGGGATTGTTGGCCATCCCCTCTTCCTGCCATTCTTTTCCATGGGGCTAACGGCAAGGAGGTGGGTTTCAAGTGGATGTGAGACCTAGAGCATGCTCCCATATCCACTCCAAACCCATAGCCCTTACACTGTCACAGTAGCCCCTTTAAACCATAAAATAATGCTATGTTTGTCTGTCCATCGCAAAGTATTTGCTGGGAAACAAAGACCTTCAGTAGAAACATGAGATGTTAAAGAGAGGAATGAAAGATGAGGCAAATGGGGAAGGGCCAGGCTGGGGGTGCAGAGTTCACGCTGCATGGTTCAGCCTTGGTGCCATGAGCTTTGTGCACGAGGACAGTGCTGAGCAAGGCATGCCTGTGTCCCCACTGGACGGCAGAAGAGACTCAGGCAGAGCATGGACAGACCTAATTCAGAGCCTGGCTGCACATAGTAGGCCCTCAATGAGAGGTGATGATGATGGTGGTGGTGATGGCAGAGCTAGGACACACTTTGTCCAACGTCTACATATTACAGATGTCAGGTTCACGACTATGCCAAAGGTCATGTTGAGGTCCAGACAGAGTGGCTAGATGAGCAGAAAGAACACTCGGGGGGCTGTAGGTAGGTGAATGATTTTTTCAGCAGCAGCTCTCATCAACAGCTTTCTCACACTGTCCGTCCTGTCTGGGCTGCTTGAGCTGGCAGCTCCCACATACAGCTGTGTGGCTGGCTCTCACCTGCCTTCAGGGTTGGCAGCTTAACTCTTTCTCTCTCTGGGGATCAGGGGGCCTACCTGTGTCCTGGCTTCTCTCGTCTGTCTGCAAAAGCAGACGGCTCTGGCTCTTTCTCTCTTTCTCTGGGCACCAGCACACCTGTACAGTGTCAACAGGGCAATTATACCTTTTACAGACAATAGTGGCATAGAGCCAAGTGATGGCTTTCCAATGTTATAGCTACATGGCTGTGATAACGAGTGGAGTTATACGCCTGCACTCTAAACTCACTGAGTCATGTGGGATGTAAACATCCTGCCTCAGCCTATCCTTGACCAAAGTATAGCCATGTTCCTTATAACAGATAAGGAAACCAAGGCACAGAGCAAGGGCCAGTGAGCTTCCCAGGGTGATCAGTAGGAATGGGCAAGAAAGGGTTAAGGCATGGCCCAGTAAGCTTGCCACTGCAGCTGGATGCTGACACAGGTGATGGTAACACGGCCCTAGAACTCTAATGGGAATACGAGTCATGGGGGGGAGGTCATTAAAATGCAGGCTCTGATTCAGTAGGCCTGGGGGCATTTCTAACCACACCTGGGGTCTGCTGATGACCAGGCTGCTGGTCCCAGGCTGCACTTTGAGGAGCTGGGCACTAGAGCAGCTGTTTGCCTCCCTGGCAGCACATTAGAATCACTTGGGGAGATTTCACAAACTACTGATGCCTGGGACCAGAGATTCTAATTTAATTCGAGGCGGTTAGAGGGTCAGAGGTTCATAATGGTGCTCAAGCATGTCTTATGTACAGTCATGTTGAGAAGGGCTGTGTAGGTGGCTTGAAAACCACTGGTCGCCCGTGAAGGGGGGATTTGAGAGCACCTGCAAGGGCCGTCTCTCCCTTCCAACTACTGCTGTTCTGCTTGCAGAGGGTAAAGGCTCTCAGTCCGTGGTTCCAGCTAAGTTTAAGTACCTCTGGAGTGGTAAAGGTGAGGCCTCTCTGAAGTGTGGCTCCTTACAGAAGGGCCTTCCACAATGCAGGGAAGGTGTGCCCAAATGGGGCTAGAGCAAGGAGGGAGCCTCCATGACTGCACACTCTGCTGCTGGCCAAGGGCCCCCAGTTCAGGAGATACGACAAGACATTAGTGAGCACACATCAGGACTGACCTGACTGAGGTCTGACACCAGAATGCTGGAGAAGGGGTGCTGGGATGGGAGGAGCAGTGCAGTGAGGAGACTCCCAGGTGGTCCTGTCTCTGGTTCCTTGAGTTCCACTTTTCCCTCAAGGGCCTCTCTGGCCACTGCTGCCGGCATGACATCCTCTCAGGGGGCCTGGTTTCCCTTTAAGGTTCTGGCTTTAAAGTGATCCTCCCACCCCAGCACACCTACAGCCGATTGTAATTACCAAAGGGGTTGACATACCACTCAAAGGCAGAACCAAAGGAAATAAGTACTCCAAAGGAACGGACATGGCTTGAAGGGCTCTGGTGGTCAGAGGAGGTAAGGAAATACACTATTCTGTGTCCTCTTGGAGATTGACAAGGCCCATTAGCAAAGGCAGGTTCTGGGAAGTCCTATGGGAAGTAATGAGCTTTGTTCAAACCGGTGTTGCCAAGTTCATTTGGCTGTGGAATCCTTTTATTGCAGAATAACTCTTTATGTCTGCAGGACCTGCTTTGAAATTGTGGACCCACTTTCCTGGAGGCTCAGCAATAAGACTGAGGCCCAAATGTCTCCGATCTGGAGGTGCAGGTCTGGCTGGAAGCTGAGGTGTGGCCTTCATCACCTCTCAGCAGCCCTGCAGCCCAGAGAGCCCTCTGTGCCCTTCTTGGGGGGCTCACAGAAGTACAGGGCACAGGAATGGAGCATCCACTCCACTACTCTCGTATGTGACTGAGACATTAAGAGTATGAGCTGTGTCATGAGGGACCGGACTTCAAGTCCTGGCTGTACTGCTTATTAGCTGTGTAGCCTTGGACAAACTTAACTCCTCTGGGCCTCTGTTCCCTCATTGGTAAAAAAGGAATCGCTCCTACCTCAGAGTGTTGTTGTGAGAACCAATGAGACAACTTATATAAAGTACTTAGCACACTGCCTAGCAGATAATAACAGTTCACAAAATGTTTTGCTAAAATGATTTGTTTGACCCAAGTAGTTTGCATGCAAAAAAAACAACAAAACTTTTGTTGTGCCAGTCTCTGCCCATCCAATCCCACCTGTCCCTGGAGGCCAATGCCAGTGCTCCTCCTGGGAAAGCCTTTCTTGACTCTGTGGCCCTCGTGGAGTCGACCCTTCTCTGTGCATTTGGCCATGCTCTGCCTTGCTCCTGACCCATCTCCCTGAGGGTGAGTGGCCATGCGAGAGGAAGTCTAGGCTGCGCCGAAACAGTGGCCAGTCTAGCGCATGAGGAGTTGAGAGCCTGGGAACTAGGGGAGGTGTCCCTCCTGCTTGAACTGTGGGGCTCAAGGGGAACTGTCACCCTTGAGTTTGCCTCTGAGGTAGCCCCTTTCTTGCCATCAAGAAACCTGCTGTGGTCATTTGACTAATTCTCTGTGTATGTGACCCTGCATACCATGGTACTGCTCCTGTTGCCAAAGTCTAGATATTTTTCTCTGTCAGTGATGCTTTGTTTAGAGGCAAGGTCTTGCTCTGTTGCCCAGGCTGGAGTGCAATGGCACAATTAGCTCATTGCAGCCTTGACCTCCTGGGATCAAGCTGTCCTCCCACCTCAGCCTCCCAAGCAGTTGGTACTACAGGTGCACTCCATCAAGCCTGGCTAATATATTTTTATTCTGGTTTTTTTTTTTGTTTTTTGTTTTTTGTTTTTTTAGGAGACAGGATCTCACTCGATTGCCCAGGCTGATCTTTTGCTCCTAGGCTCAAGCAATCCTCCTACCTTGGCCTCCCAAAGTGCTGGGATTATAGGTGTGAGCCACTGCACCTGGCCTGTCAGTAATTTGATTACCTTTTAAGATCAACTTGATGACCAGGTGCTCTCAGAGACTACTCTTTTGTAGCCCAAAGTCAGTATTTATGGTTTCCATATAACAAGCCTTTGGAGAGACACTAAAAGGCAAGAGCCAAAGCCCTGACTGCTGACCGCTGTGCACTGCCTGACGCCCCTTCACCGCTGAGCGGGTGTGGAGGATGCAGTCTCCCTCTGAGACCCCAGAAGGAAGGGAAGCTTGCCTGAGGCTTGTCTTGCTAGGGGCTCTGCTCTTTCTGGACAATTTCTCAGAGCTCTAGACCCCTTCTCCCTCGTTACCACCCCAGCCCACACATACCCCATCCCAGGGTAAATGGAGGCCGGAGCTGGTTTCTTCTTCCTCTGACAGTGTCAGCTGGGTCCCCACTGCAGTGAGTACTGGAGCCGAGCCCAGTGAGGTCCAGGTGTGGTCTGTGGAGCCGTGGAGGCACAGCAAATGTCATCTCCACATTCCACCCAGCCCCAAGTGGATCAAGGCAGCTCTGCTCCCACCAGGCAATCAGGCAAAGGCTCACAAAGTGGGATCCAGCAACTCAACCACACCCAGAGGCTTCCATGGCTCCTGTATTCCACGGGACTCCCAGGGCACCAGGGGAGAAGGGCAGTCCTGACCTCAGACCTGTCCAAGCTGTGTAGCCTACTGCCTGTGTCCAGACAATATAAACCCTCCGAGTCCTTAGGCAGGGTCCTTTCTGAATGATGGTGCATCCTACTGAAGTCACTCCTGAGTGAGTCTCAGAATCATGAACAGAGGAACCGTGAAACCCAGTGACTCCCAGGGAGGTCAGATGTTTTGCCCCAAAGCCTCGGCTGGTTAAGGGAACCAGTGGGGCTAGAACTCAAGTCTCCCAAACATTTGCTCTCTCCCTCTGACTGCCACGGACTGTTGGGTAAATGACAACCAGAAAGGAGACACTGTTTCCACACTGCCCCCACTTGAGAGCCCACACAGGCAGGCATTCTGTTAGCGTAGCCTCCTCCCCACCAGATCTGGAGTCCACGTGTTAGGTATGAATATCCACATATATACACATGTGTACATTTCTTTCTTCTCTGCTTTCAAACAGCAGAGTTTGAGAAGTGGAAACCAAGGAACTGCTGTGGTTCCTGATTTTCATGCTATCCTCCTACCCTGGCCTGCAGAGCCTTTTCTGCTGCTGGTAACTCGGGGATTCCCAGAAGGATGGACTTGGAGCTTATGTGTACCCTCTTCTCAGAGGAGAGGGAAGGGGTGATGTAGGCAACTTAGAGGAGAGTAAATGACTTGGGGAAAGATGGATGAACCCTGAGAAGAGTAGGTGACAGCTAGCGACAAAATCTGTCTTGGTGTGTGGTCATCTCCTGTCCCATGGTATGGGCCAGTCTTTCCTGGTTGATGATATTCCTGGAGAGGAGACTCAACCATTACGTTCTGTTTGGAAGATCTGTCTTTTGGCCAATAAGGGGAGCTCAGAGAATGTCTCTGCCTGCATCTGCTATCTCCCACATGCCCTCGGTTGCAAGCAATCAGCATACCAAAATAGCATATTTTGGGGTGGCATGTCCTGAACTCCCTCAAAGCCAACTCCACCATCTCCCCCTCCTGCCTGCCTGCTCCCTCTACCGTGATGAAATGATGATGCGTTTGAAGATGAACAATTGCCTGGACCCAAGTGCAACTGCAGAGGACACCCCTACCTAGACCTCCAGTCCCAGCCTGACATCAGTCACGAGGGGATCTGGTTAGAGAAACCTAGCACAGAGAGGAGCAGAGGGAGCTCTGAGGGAAGGCTCCAGGACCAGGGCAAAGCCTTTTTGGCACTATCTCTGCAGCACATGTGGGTGCTCTGAAGCTGGTGGCAGTGTCCTCTAAGAGCCAGGTAGATCCTTTCCAGCATCTTGATTGGTGGTTGTCCTCAAGGTATAACTTTGTAGCCTAGAGCAAGGCCTGGTTGTGACAGTCCTGAAACCTTACCGTTAGTGCTTCTAGGGGTGCATCATCACCCGAGACCATAAATGCACACTGTGGTCAGACGAAGTAAGGAGTGTGCCCTGAGGAGACCCTACATGTTGGTAGCCTTTGCCTCAAGGCCTTGGCTCTATCTCACGGAGCTAGAAACTGAGGGTAGGGCCGTAAGTGGGGAGGATTCAGCTTGGATCAGGCAGAAGAGCATTTTTTTTTTTCTGAGATAGCCTCTTGCTCTGTCACCCAGGCTGGAGTGCAGTGGTGTGATCTCAGCTCACTGCAACCGCAGTCTTCTGCCTCCACCTCTGACTCTTGTGCCTCAGCCTCCTGAGTAGCTGGAATTACAGGTGTGTGCCACCACACCCAGCTTATTTTTGTATTTCTAGTAGAGATGGGGTTTCAACATGTTGGCCAGGCTGGTCTTGAAATCCCGACCTCAGGTGATCCTCTTGCCACGGAATACAGGCATGAGCCACTGCACAGGGCAGGCAGACTATCATTTGATTGTACAGGGTTCTGTCCAGCAAGCATGTCTTTAGATTTGGGATGGAGACAAATGTTCAGTGGACCCAAGAGCCTCGGTGCGGGGAGGTGATGCAGATCCCATCCCTCATTTAATGGTTTCCCTAGCGCTAACCCCATGCACAACCCAGTGCATCAGATTTACATCTCAGAAGTTCAACTTTTACTGTACCTCACTGCATGTGACTTGCAGGTGCTACATCATTGCCTTCTGTTCCGTTTCCTTTTGAAAAGGTCTAAGGACCTTGGCTGGGATAACTGTCTCCTTATTTCTGTCAACTCCTGTAACTTTTTTCCCTCTGGCTCTAACTGTGCTGTTGTGGCGCAGCATTGTCTTTATTAGGTTTTTGAGTACTTAGAAAAACTGACCTTTAAAAGGGTTAAGGTTTTTACATCCATGTAACTTTCTGTATTGCTTTTGAGGTCTTTTGATGATCACTCTGGTTAAACAAATAAGTATTATTTTATAATGGCCTGTGATTCTGTTTTGATCAAGTGTTTTGAACCTTTTGACATCTTTGGTAGGTTTCCCCAGGATCAAAATACGAAATTAAGTCTTTTCGGCCTAAAATTAACTGAAATTTTCAAGTTAGGCCCCTGGAAATCCTCAAAGAATGTATCTCTCATCCTGTAGAGATATTAAATGATTAGACCTATTTGGTAAATTGTATGGGATACAGATTTTTTTTTTCTTTTTCTTTTTTGTTTTTTTAAGACAAGGTATGGCTCTGTCACCCCGGCTGGAGTGCAGTGGAGAGATCTCAGCTCACTGCAACCTCTGCCTCCTGGGCTCAAGAGATCCTCCTACCTCAACCTCTCAAGTAGCTAGGACCACAGACTCATGCCACCATGCCTGACTAAGGTAAATTGTATGGGAGGAATGGTCAAATGATAAATGATGCTAGATCTTTCAGTTACATTTATTGATATAAATGTTCACCAAATTATATAAATTTATAAAAATCTAAAATGTTATCAGTCATAATTTTGTTATGTTAAATATTTTCTAAAGTTATATTTGTATGGACAAGTTATTAATGTGAATATTCTAATGATTATGTTAAATTTAAAAAAGTCTGACGATCCTAATGTGATGTGGTCAGTCATAATTCTGGTATCTTAAAATGCTGCATGTAATAGAAATAACTAAATTTCTTTGTCAATTGAAAATTTTCATCAGATTTAAACATGGCTATTTTAAATTGTTGTTATCCACAGCTATCGTTTTTATTTATTTATTTATTTTTATTTTTTGAAACAGTCTCACTGTTGCCTAGGCTGGAGTACAGTGGCGAAATCTTGGCTCACTGCAACCTCTGCCTCCCGGATTCAAGAGATTCTTGTGCCTCAGCCTCCCGTGTAGCTAGGATTAGATGCACGTGCCACCACACCTGGCTAATTTTTGAATTTTAGTAGAGACAGGGTTTCACCATGTTTGCCAGGCTGGTCTCAAACTGGCCTCAAGTCGTCTACCTGCCTCAGTCTCCCAAAGGGCTGGGATTACAGGTGTGAGCCACCATGCAGGGCCTGTCATTCATGCTATTGTTTTAAATTCTTCTCTAAAAGCATTTGCAGTGATCTGTAGTCCTAAATTGCTATTCATGAAGAATACTCTAACAGGTATTCCTGAACATAGATTTCTGATAACTTTAAGATCAATGGACTAAAGAAAAACTTTCAGAAAGGCCAGGCAAGCTGGCTCACCTCTGTAATCCCAGCACTTTGGGAGGCCAAGGCGGGTGGATCACCTGAGGTCAGGAGTTTGAGACCAGACTGATCAATATTGCGAAACCCCGTCTCTACTAAAAAATACAAAAATTAGCCAGGCATGGTGGCATGCGCCTGTAATCCCAGCTACTCAGGAGGCTGAGGCAGAAGAATCACTTGAACCCAGGAGGCAGAGGTTGCAGTGAGCTGAGATCGCGTCATTGCACTCCAGCCTAAATGACAGAGTGAAACTTCGTCTTAAAAAAAAGGAAAACTTTCAGAACGCTAATAAAAACATGATGCAGTCATGAAGATTGCTTATGTAATTCTAACATCAATCAGAACAAAAATTCCGTGGGACTGAACTGACTGAGGACTAAAATGATTTTTATGACTTGTTTAAAACATTGCTGATTATTTTTATCGTTTATTTTCCAAAGTCAAGATAGCTTTTTTTTTTTAAAGCTATATCTTATAGCAATTGGGTAATATATACTTTTGTGAACAAAATTGAAGCATTTATCCTTCTCTCTACCTGTCTTCTCCAGAAGTTGGAAACTATTCACCAATGGCTAAGACCAAAATAATGGTCATTTAGTGACTGGGAATGATTCATTACCCAGGAGAATAGCATGTACCCTTGTGTCATGACCTACCCTGTGTTGCTTGTAATCTGGCCCACCTGTAGTAACAAGGTTCTTTTTTCCCCTGCTGAGGGATGTGGACTTCCTAGGAATGACCTTTCCCCAAGTCAAGAGAAGAACATCTGTCACTGTAACCTAAGCAGAGGTTAATCATCAGTGCTTCCACGGGAAGATATTTGATCAAAAGGGGGAAGTGATAATCTACAGATCACATTTGGCAGGCTTCCATATTAGCCCACCTTGGGAAGGGCTGTTGATTGGTGGGTTACATTCTGTCCCTGAGTAAAGAATCTTTTTTTTTTTTTTTTTTTTTTTTTTCTGATACAGAGTCTTGCTCTGTTACCCAGGCTGGAGGACAGTGGCACAATCTCAGCTCACTGCAACTTCCACCTCCTGGGCTCAAACAGTCCTGCCACCTCTGTCTCCCAAGTAGGTGAGACTGCAGGTACACCCCACCACACCTGGCTAATTTTGGTATTTTTTTGTAGAGATGGGGTTTTGCCATATTGCCCAGGCTGGTCTCGAACTCCTGGGATCAAGGGATTGGCTTCCCAAAGTGCTTACAGGCATGAACCACGGTGCCCAGCCAGAGTACAGAATCTTACCACGAGTCCCTCAAATCACATAATGAGTTCCTCAAATGGATGATGTACTGGCCAATATGTAACCTACTGACACTGAAAAGGACATTGATTTGTTTCTGAATCATGAAGCTTTAATAATTGTCTTGCGCATAGAACATTTTAGCCTGTATGTTGTAATCTGTAGCCAATGATTATAATCTCCATATGGTGCCTTCCAATGAAAAAGGACAACTCCATTATGAGGAGTCTCCCTCCCTTTTCCTAAGCTTTCTTACAAAAGCATTCCAATTTGTAACAGGCGTTGGAACATGCAATAGTCCTACTGGCTATTGGCAGCTCTCATGAGAGCTGTCTAAGTCTGTCTTCCTTTTAGCTTTCTTGGTGTGTCTTGCTGGGCTGATCCTCACAGTTGGCTTCCAATAAGACTTTATCCAATTATTTCTGCCTCAACAGCCTACTGGCAGAAGCCAGCAAAGGGTAAGAATTCTTACCAAAGTCAGCTCTCTTGATTTTTGTGGCTTTCTGGTACCTGGTTGATAGAGAAAGATAAACATTTCTCTTTGTCCCTTTCCAAATTCAGATTAGCAGGGAAAATAAAAAGCTATTTATAAGAATTAGTTATTTTGGATTGTGTCTCTGGTTAAATTTGGTCTGGTGATATCCATTGGGATGAATTATTTTCTTCCCAGGGATAGTTACAGTATTTCCACTTGTCTCATTTTGTGTCCTGGGAATTTGGTTTGTCTTTTATCTGTCAGGTCACTCAGGTTATCAGGCCTGTGAATGCAGGTGGCCAACTGTCAGATCAGGGGCCCATAAGAATATGGCAGACAGAGTGTAGGTTGCTTCCCATTTACAGCTATTGTCCTACTGGCTATTGATTGGCAGCTCTCAGGAGAGTTTTCTAAGTCTGTCTTTCTTTTAGCTATCTTTGGGGGTGACTCTGGATCTTGGGAGGGCTGCATCTTTGCACCCTCTTTGGAGACATCTTGAGTCTGTGGTTAAACCTGTCAACCTAAAAAAAGACATTACAGAAAATTATCTCTAAATAGGCTGGATTTACTTGGGAACAGAAATAAGGATTATAGTCTAGAATGCATGAAATGGCAAGCTACCAGTGAATTCAGTGAGGGAAGGATAAATGGCGCTTTTAGCTTTCTTAGCAAAAAGAGATTTACATAAGCTGCGTAGAAACAGAGTTCATTGGTTCCAGAGGTTCAAAGCCAGAGTTGTCAGTTCATTAGCTACTGGGCTAGTGTTCTGAGAACATCTAATCTGAATTGCCCCAGGCCTAAAGAATGCCTAGTGATAAGTCTTACCAAAGCAGAAGATACATGGGTGAGAATTTCTTGTCGGGTTTTCAGAAAATTCTTAGAAACAGTTCTTATCTCAGACATGTAAGCATGAACTTCCTTTCCTTCAGGACTTACTGGCCCTATTTTGTCTTGTTGTATAGCAAACTCTAGCTTAAGAAGACAAAGAGACCAATGGAGACCAAAGAGCAGTTTAATTCGGGGCCTGGGCCAACCACAGGCTCATACCTAAAATGGCCACCGACCCCAACAAAGAATGCAGTTTAGCTTACATGCAGTTTGAGGTGGGAAAACAAGGCAGGAAGCCAGTTTCAGACAAAGACAGTCAATCAAGTTTTACAATGTTAGGCTTTGTGGTCGTTTAATTCTATAACCTTGCAGCTGAGGTAGGGGATTGAAAGATGCGGGGAGGACACCCAGGGAGATCAGAAGAACAGGAAATGCAGAAGTTTGCACGGGCTGCAGACCTAAATATGTGCTCTGGACTGGCACATGCTGCGTCCTGCACTGCACAAGGGTTCAAAGACCTAAGAGGGAATGGCAGGGGATAAAGAAAGACACAGACAAACAGAGAGCTGGGCCAGGCAGTCCAAAAAGCTGATGATGTCAGTCTCTTCGGCCCCGACCTGCCTCAGAGTACTTTATTTTATATGTTCACAAAACACATAGCAGAGGGAGGGTGCAGTTACTTAGAACAGCCTGTGGTTATAACTCTCATACTTCAGCTAACATACTTCAGCTAACAACTATCTTACAGCAAGGTCAGTGAGAGCTGATTATCTTTTTCTAGGCCTCTCTGCTCTTCTCTGAGAGATACACATTCCTCTATATGGTTTTCCTTCTCTGGAGTTCACCCAAAGTCTACAGCAGCCTTGCTGCTGATTCCCCCAGAGGGGCTGGGCTACTCTGGCTCTCTACACTCTGGTGCTCTATGTAGAGAAAGGGTGGTACCCAGTCTGCTTTGCCTTTGCTTTTTCTAAATACAGCTTACAACCTAGTCTAGAATGTAAGATAAGCTTGCAGCTTCACTAGGGACAGGTTACTTAAATTCCTTAGCCTTTGTACAACTCTTAAATGGCCTTTACTTTTAGTTAACTACTACTTGTGTTATACTTATTATTTAAACTATATTCTGTTCTATTTTATTTCATTTTATTTTCCTTCTACAGTCCAGGTCTGACAAAAGTGATTTAATCTGGGTATCTGCAAATTTCATAAGCCATAAAAGGCTTTTTGGCTTTGGTTGAATCACTTAATAGGTATATCTTTGGTTAAAAGTTTGGTTTAAAATTTTGGTTTAAATGAGTTTAATACTGTCAGGAATATTTACTGTTTCACTGGAATGAAATATGATAATGTTACCAGAAAGTGGTCCTGATCCAGACCCCAAGAGAGGGTTCTTGGATATCACACAAGAAAAAATTCAAGTCAAATCCATACAGTAAAGTCAAAGCAAGTTTATTAAGAAAGTAAAGGAATAAAAGAATGACTACTCCATAGGCAGGGCAGCCCCTGAAGACTGCTGGTTGCCCATTTTTATGGTTATTTCCTGATTATATGCTAAAAAAGGGGTGGATTATTCATGCCTCCCCTTTTTAGACTATGGCTTTTAGGTCGAAAAAGCCATGGCATTTGTGTACTGTCATGGTGCTGGTGGGAGTGTAACAGTGAGGGCAGCCAGAGGTAACTCTTGCCTCTTGATTTTGGTGGGTTTTGGCTGGCTTCTTTACTACAACCTGTTTTATCAGCAAGGTCTTTATGATTTGTATCTTGTGCTGACCTCCTATCTCATCCTGCGACTAAGAATGCCTTAACCTCTTGGGAATGCAGCCCAGCTGGTCTCAGCCTCACTCTCCCCAGCCCCTATTCAAGATGGAGTTGCTCTGGTTCAATAATAAGACATTTAAAAAGATTTATTTAAAAAGAGCTCTATGGTCAGAAGTTGGCCAGATTGTGGGCTGATATTCACAGCCTGATAGGAGATATTTTTAAGGCCTCTTTGTTCTATTTGATCCTACTTCTCCCATGGCAACTTCTCAGTCGACTACAACCCCCATCTTGAACCTCTGTTGACCAGGCTCTGCTGACTCTGTCTGCCTCTTCTGGTTGAAGTGATTTTGCTGAAGATACTTTGCAGCTTGACTGGCCTCTTTGGGACACTCCTCACATTGGCTCCTCCAAGCATCTTCCTTCTCACTGCCTCTGCCCCTCCTTCTGTTTGCCACCTTTGATCTTCATTTCATTCCCTAGACTCTTTGATGTGTCCCCTTCAAGCCCCGCCTCTGTTGCCAGTGGAGGGTGTCCAGGTTCTTGGCATCTTGAACAAAGAATTCAACAAAACACACGAACAAAGCAAGGAAGGAATGAAGGGACTTACTGAAAATCAAAGTACACTCCACAGTGTGGAAGCAGGCTGAGCATAGGGGCTCAAAGGCCCTGTTACAGAGTTTTGGGAGTTTAAATACCCTCTGGAGGATTCCATTGGTTACTTGGGATACACCCTATGTAAATGAAGAGAATGAAGTAAAGTTATAAAGTAATTTACTAGGCATATGTCCTATGGAGGAGATATTTCCTGTCATAGCTAAAGTGTGAATCCACCTTAAGTTCCCTGCCTCCAGGCCGTATTTTCCTGCCTCATTTGTACCCTGAGAAATGTGATCCCCATAAATCTTTATGTGAGGCAGAGGGACTGATGGTCTGTCTTCTGTAACTGCTTTCTGCTGGCTTGGGGTGAAGTCATTACATATTGGGGATCACAGAACTCTTGCCCTTATCGATCTAGTAGAGGCAGGGTAGTTTTTTGATGGCTAGGGGTGGTGTCTTCACCTGGAACTGGCTGGAACCTTTGTTGCTTGATCATCTGAAGCTTGATGGTCTGTAGGCAAAAGAAAATGAATTTGGTCAAAACATTTAATAAGAACTTCAGTGGGTGGATACCTATGCTGTCAGGAATGTTTGCTATAGAGATTTACAGGAGAAAAAGTAAAACCTGGTCTGTTCCAGAATCTATGTGTTTCCTTAAAGTCTTAGCACAAATGACTTCATTTTGGTTTGGTTTGGTTTGTTGGGGCCTAGCGCATGAGCTTAGTCCACAAGAAGGGCCTCTCAGAATTTTGTTTTAAAAATTCCCCCTTTTTGGTCAAGTTCTCACTTAGGTGGCAGTATGACCAAACCTTAGGGCCTAACACCACTCTCAGTTACCATCATTTTGGGTTTCCGGTCTCAGCACATCATTGATAGGTTACAGTGTCCTCATGGTTACACGTTTCTTTCAGCTCTTGTCATTCCAGGTGAAGAGACACCATATGACATTCTAGAGATGGCTGCATGCTAGCATTTAAAACCTTTGAGAGAATACAGCAAACCAGGGAGACTATTATTATGACTATTGGGAGGATAATACCAAGAGTTTGGAGTATGCTCCTTACCCAAGGTCCCCATAAAGCAAATCTTGTAAAATCAAATGATCAAAGAATGCCTTAGATAAAGAGTTTACTTAACTAAGCAGTCTCTTTGTTAACCCCCTACCACTGCATCTCTATGATCTTCATTTGATGTATTTCTCCATAGGCCACAAGTGCCAGCAGATGTACAGATACTTCTCTATTCAGCCAAGTCTATCATAACTTTCACAAGATAATTCAAAGTCTGTTGTGTAACTGCAGACTTTACAGTAGAATTTGCTATGGAGACTATCATGAGAGATACATTTGTAATCATTGCTTTATTTATTTATTTATTTATTTATTTTACTTTAAACAATGGAAAAAGGACCTAACAAATGATGCCCTTCTGGAAGAGTGAAGGCCTCCTGGCAATGTTCTCTTTAACCCATGATGTGGGTTAAGAGAAGTGAACTAATGTTTTATTTCTGACCAATTATGAGGCAACATGTGTAGCACTGAAGTTTTTACCAACATTGGGCCTTTATCCTTTATCTATCAAAGTATAAGATTATCAATGTATAAGGCTGGGTGCAAACTCCTTCACAAATAAAAGTATACACTGTAAGTGCACATAACAGACTCCTTTTCCATTTCTATTGTTCATAGAAGCATAAGCAAGAAAAAACATTCAAAGATAGGAGTTTCATGATAGTAAAAGTCTTAATCTGTGAACTTGGGAAAAGCTGTTCACATCCAGGATGCCATCTTAGAAGAAACTTCCCTGGTTAGTTCTACCTTAAGGGTTCCAATGGGTGTACAGTTTCAAGAATGTGGAGGAACCCTTCTCAGTTGTGAGATTATGAACCCAAGGTTCAAGGTCCTGAAGTTTTGTTGTAATATGGATGGCAAGAACAGTCTTTCTCTGATGTTCTCAAAAGATCCAAACCATAAAAAGCTTTCTTTACCTGGTGAAAATACACTGTAGCTTAATCATCTGTTATAACATCAGCCCTCTTGCATGGGAAAGCTTTTATACAACCAAAAAACATGCAATGAAAATAACAATGGAATGAAATCCCTTTATAAAATGTTTAAATGGCCCACCAGGTGATCAAATGTACTTGAAGCTTTAATTGTTTTCCCAGGAATATGGGGCCAAACATTGGTTATAAACTATTTTAGTAATTTGTAAGTTACCACACCAATGTATTCAATTTGGATCATTTTATCTTTTCCATGATGAGTTGTGGAATGCAGAACTTTTAATAATAAAAGCTTTAAGGATGCAGGAAGGACAAGGTGGCCATCCTGGTTCTCCATGAGTCCATGCTTAATTAACATTAGACTTATATCCTCTTGAATACCAGTTGTTTTTATAAATTAGGTATATAGCACTGATAACTGATGGGTTATCAGGTAATTTGACTTAGACTGTGGAGTTTATTCAAACTGTATATTTAAACAATTTCAGTATCAGCTGGTTTAACATGAAAATCTGACAAAGTATTTTCTTGATATTTAATTTTTTGTTGTTCTACTTGGGTTAGTAGCTTTATACAAGGAAATTTGGTTATTTCTGTGGTTTACAATACTTAACATAATAACTATAATTATAATTGATAGCATGTACTTAGATATTAGAATTTTAGAAATCCCATACAAATTTGGAGCATGTATTAGTATTATTCACAAAAATATAACCTAAAGAAGATTGAACATCATTTTGACAATCCCATGTACCTAAACGTGTGAAGTAATCCTGTTTACCTCTTTTCTGGGTGTTTTTAGGGGCCCTCTAATCTATCAAAAAAGCCAGGCCTTAGGAAAGACAATTTGGAAACTAAATTATTTATTTTGCCAAAAGATGACTCATAAATTTTTAAGACACAAAAACCTTTTACAAACACACACACACACACACACACACACACACACACACACACACATTTTACTGTTCTTACATACCTTGCATGTAAAACTGTTTATAGTAGTCTTAATTGCATGGTACAACGGCAACTTTTACCACTTTAATGTGTTAGATATAGTGTACTCAGAGTTTCTCTTGAACGAATCAGCATGTCAGTATGTTCAGCTCTCCTATTCTTTAATTCCGCATTTTAAAGTTTAACTTCCTTGTAATTTCAGTAAACAACCTTTTCCACCAGTTCTAATCAGTAGTTCACATTTGTTCTGCCAGTCCCCTGCTCTGTCCTCATTCCAGTCATCTGCTCCAGTCACCAGCCCTGGTCACCTGCTTTGACCTGAGTCACCTCAGGTCACCTGCTCTGACCTGTCCTGTAACCATCCTTTCCAGCAAACTACGCAACCTGCCACTCTGGCTCATACCCTTGCTCTCTTTAAAATAGCCAATTGGAATTAGCTTAGACTGTGTGGTCTAACCCTAGCCAATAGCGGAACAATATAGCAGTAGGCGCTACCTGCATCAGCAATAAGAACCCCTTCCCCTCCCTTGTCCAGGTGTGTGCTCACCATTGCTCCATCTGTGAGATGCGCCCTTCTATAACAGTAAATTGGCTTGCTGAGGAAATTTATATTTGAGTGCTACTTATTTTGTAGCACTGAAAATTTACATATAACAAATATAAAACCTGGGAAGTTGTGTTCTGATAAAGTTTGACTATTTCCAGTATAGCCAGGGGTGTGGCCAACTCCACATGTCCCCAGGCCTCACCTAGCTGGAAAGCAAGCAAGTTAAACAGTTTTCAAAAGCCAGAGAAGCAATTTATGACCTTAAAGCATTTAGCAAACCTAATTTTACGCATAATTTAGACCACATGCTTGCATTTTGAAGACAATTGTATTTTACCAATAATCTTTAAAACTGTTTATTTCTCAAAGATTACTAAAGTCATGTGAACTAAAAGGCATTACACATTTTACTTTTCTGAAAAAATATTTGATTCAAGCTTTTATTATTATTAAACCGATTAATTTAAAGCACTTTTGTATTAATTAAAACTTTCAGAGGAGATAAACAGTGACTTTTACTATTTATTTAACTGGTTTGCAGAGAGAGAAAGAGTCCAGAGACTGGCTGGTAAGAAATGAGCCACTGTACCTTGCCCATCATGGTTTTATATATATGCATATGCAAGCAAAGCCAGAGGAGAATAAGCAGCAAATGAATGAAAACTAAAAGCATAAACAAATAAACATGAAACCAACCCTAAATTTTCCTACTAATTTATCCTGAAGGCTACAGTATTACTTAGGGCCACCAAAAGAAACCCCACCCATTGAATATTTTTATCCGTAAATTTTCCTACTAATTTATCCTGAAGGCTACAGGATTACTTAGGGCCACCAAAAGAAAGCCCACCTATTGAATATTTTTATTCTTGATACACAGTTTAACATCCTTAAGTTCACCAATATTATTATAAATTCTGTGCAATCAAGAAATTCACCTTAGGCTGAGCATAGTGGTTCATGCCTATAATCCCAGCACTTTGGGAGGCCAAGGCAGGTGGATCACCTGAGGTCAGGAGTTCGAGACCAGCCTGGCCAACATGGTGAAACCCCATCTACTAAAAATACAATAATTAGCCGGGCATGGTGGTGGGCACCTGTAATCTCAGCTACTCAGGAGGCTGAGGCAGGAGAATCATTTGAACCCAGGAGGCAGAGGTTGTAGTGAGCTGAGATAGCACTACTACACTCCAGCCTGGGTGACAGAGTGAGACTCTGTGTAAAAAAAAAAAAAAAAAAAAGAAAAAGAAATTCACTAGGCACATGACCAATAAGTACTCCAGTGCCAGGACTATCCATGCAAAACAGTAAACATAGTGTGAAGCAATGCAAGCATGTGTGTGAAATTTGGCTCCACACTAAATTCAGCTTCCTGCTTAACTATATTTAAAAAAAGAATTGCCAAGCTGCTGATGATTTCTTTACAATACTTCTTATTTTCCTTTAATCAAGACTAACAGCTTTAACTATGAAAATGTTCATTAGCCAATGTCTCCAGTTCTTTATCAGGTTTTAAAGAATATTTTATTGATTAAACTTTTTCCACATCTTTTTCCCCTACTTAATGATTCCTTACTACATTGTTTCATAGGTAACCTTTCAAATCTGTAATTTGAACAAACTTTTAGATAACTTCTGAATTAGACAAAATTATTCTTTTTTTTGCTAATAACATAACCCTTTCTGGCACATTTTGTATACAGATCTATGTGTTAACTAGAATTCTTATCCTTAGTAACCTAAAACTTTAGTGAAACCCTAAAAAGCAAGAAATCCTGAACTGTCAGATATGGGCATATGTAGATGAGAACAATCCCACACTTTTAAAGCTACCTTGTTTAGTAAAGTTATAGTTATGTCACGTGAACTTAAAAATTGCTTAGATGGGCCAAATGCAGTGGCTCACGCCTGTAATCTTTGGGAGGCCAAGACCAGCAGATCACGAGGTTAGGAGATCAAGACCATTCTGGACAGCATGGTGAAACCCTGTCTCTACTAAAATACAAAAAATTAGCTGGGTGTGGTGGCACGTATCTGTAGTCCCAGCTACTCAGGAGGCTGAGGCAGGGGAATCCCTTGAACCTGGGAGGCGGAGGTTGCAGTGAGCCGAGATTGCACCACTACATTCTAGCCTGGTGACAGAGAAGACTCCATCTGAAAGAAAGAAAGAGAAAGAAAGAAAAAAAAAGAAAGAAAGAAAAGAAAAGAAACAAAGTTGCTTAGACTTATTTACTTAATTTATGAGCACTCTTTTACTTATAATCCAATTTGGTAGATACAACATCTAACAATAAGTATACCTACAAACAAACACATCTAGATATGTATACACACACATAAATAAGGTTCAATAGCTTAGAACCATGAGATAACAATACGAGCTTGCCAATTTTACTTTGCCCTAATAGATAATCCATTTGAAGGCTGTGAACCACAATTTCAGGTAAAGCAGTCTCCATGGCAGTTTCATTCTTTTTTTTTTTTTGAGACGGAGTCTTGCTCTGTCACCAGGCTGGAGCACAGTGGCACAGTCTTGGCTCACTGCAACCTCCACCTCCCAGGTTCAAGCGATTCTTCTGCCTCAGCGTCCTGAGTAGCTGGGACTACAGGCACGTGCCAAACACTTGGCTAATTTTTGTATTTTTAGTAGAGACGGGGTTTCACCATGTTGGCCAGGATGGTCTCAACCTCTTGACCTCGTGATCCACCGGCCTTGGCCTACCAAAGTGCTGGGATTACAGGCATGAGCCACCGCGCTCGGCCGGCAGTTTCATTCTTAAAGGCCAAACCTCCCTAGACTCCAAAGAGCACTGGGGCCAAACAGTACCAGAGGAGGGTGTCACATGTTAACCAGGCCCCCTGCTTAGAACAGCAGCACAAAAGCCTGGAGACATGCAGCGCCATCCCGCTTTCCCATTAACAGTAAACTCCAGATTCTAAACAATTTTGGGGCCAAGCAGCATTGCAACTGCGAGAGAAAATTCTTAGGAGGGTTTATTACTAAGACTTCAGAACCTCTGCCAAGAGCATCCCCTTTGAGGAGGTTGAGGTCCATAGGATCCCCCAGAGCATCCTCCTGTGGGATCCAGTCTTAGAGTGTCTCTAACCTTAGGTGGGCACCGGTGTCACTTGCAGGTTTTCCCTCCAGAGCCTACTATGAGCTTTATAAGAATAGCCATGAACTGTAATGAGAGGAACTGGATGCCAGGTGGGCTTTTGTGTCCTTAGCCAGCTGAGTAGGATAAGGGAAGAATTTAGCCTAAGAAAAGAAGGTTTAAGTTGCCTGAAACATGTGTGAGTTTGCTCTGAGCTGCGCTACACGTAGGGATCAGGAACCACACATGGAAAAGATTAAAAAAAAAAAAAGTTATTTCCCCTTTTGAGCAGGGCAATTATTCTCATTCATTCTTAGGCCTTCAGGCAATACTAGGGGATGACCCCAGCCAATTGCCCTCAATTTCCAAGGAGCTACTAGGAAATAGCTGCTGAAAGATTGAAAAGAAAGAAGGCCAGGTGAGGTGACTCACGCCTGTAATCCCAGCACTTTGGAAAGCCAAGGTGGATGGATCACCTGAGGTCAGGAGTTTGAGACCAGCCTGGCCAACATGGTGAAACCCCATTTATATTCTCTACTAATGCTAATTTTGTATTCTCTACTAAAAATACAAAATTAGCCGGGCGTGGTGGTGCATGCCTGTAATCCCAGCTACTCAGGAGGCTGAGGCAGGAGAATCACTTGAACCTGGGAAGTTGCAGTTGTGATGAGCCAAGATGATGCCATTGCACTCCAGCCTGGGCAACAAGAGTGAGATTCTGTCTCCAAAAAAAATAAAAAAGAGGAAAATACAATGAGAAAGACCCTGGTCCTGTAAGAGTTAAAGAAAGAGGAAAGAAACAGGAAAAGCGCTCAACAGTCAAAGAAAGGTTTATTTTGGAGTATAAACCTGAGGGGATGTCTGGCTGATTTTGGTCAGGAGAGCTCTGTCTTACAGACTAAGAATATTTATTGGTTTTAGGTGAGAGGGCTCATCACAGGCTTGGATGTGTGGGGGAGAAATTTACGGCGGGATTGGAATGTCTCTGGTCAGAGGAGAGGTTATCATGGGGCTGACATCTCTCCATTTGGAGGGGCTTATCTTGGGGCTGGCATGTCTCTGATCAGGAAGGGGTTTGGAATGTTTCTGGTGGAGATGTCATTTGTGATTTATGGTTATGCTGACCTTAGCCATTAGGCTGATGCCCTTTGGATTTAGGTGGTTTTTGATCAAAGGCAACTTTAAAATGGTGGTGCTTGTCCAAGATGGCAATGCTCCTGCTCTGTCAGGTCCTTTAAATGAGCCAGGTGGTGGCAGTTAGGCTTCTCCACATGGAAACCCCTTAGTTTCACTGGCCATGGCCAGAAATCTGCAGTTGCTTCCATATGCAGGTGCTGCCTACCAAGGTCCCAAGTTGGAAAGGCAGAGAGAGAGAGAGAGAGAGAGAGAGAGAGAGAGAGAGAGAGAGAGATTCCCTTGTACGGAGCAGAAAGGAAAGGGGAAAGGAGAAAAATAAATCCCAAACTTTGGGCCTACTTTCTCCTGGCTGGCTCGCCAAAATATGTTGCCAGTGGAGGGTGTCCAGGTTCTTGGCATCTTGAACAAGGAATTGGACAAAATGGACAAATAAATCAAGGAAGGAATGAAGGGATTTATTGAAAATGAAAGTACACTCCACAGTGTGGGAGCAGACCCAAGCATAGAGGCTCAAGGGACCCGCTACAGAATTTTTGGGAGTTTAAATACCTCCTAGAGGATTCCATTGGTTACTTGGAGTACATCCCATGTAAATGAAGAGAGTGAAGTTAAGTTACAAAGTCATTTACTCAATGTGTGACTTAAGGAGAGGATATTTCCTGTCCAGGGGCAGTGGCTCATGCCTGCTCTTTTGGAGGCCAAGGCAGGCAGATCACTTGAGGTTGGAGTTCAAGACCATCCTGGCCAACAGGGTAAAACCCCATCTCTACTAAAAGAAATACAAAATAAATTATCTGGGCATGGTGGAACATGCATGTAAACCCAACTACTCAGGAGGCTGAGGTAGAAGAATCACTGGAACCCAGGAGGTGGAGGTTGCAGTCAGCCAAGATCATGCCACTGCACTCCAGCCTGGGCAACAGAGTGAGACTCTGTCTCGAAAAAAAAAAAAAGTGAGAGGATGTTTTCTGTCACAACCGAAGTGTGTCTTAGCCTTAAGTTCCCTGCCTCTAGACCCTATTTTCCTGCCTCACGTCCTCCACCTCTCCATCCACCCCTGCCGGACCTTTTTCTTTCCCATTCCAGACCCTCAGTCACTTGAACTTTTGGCTCTACTGCCAAAAGTTGGGGGACTGAGGGTCCCCCAAATCAACTCTTGAGGCGGAAAAGGAAAAGAATTAATTAGAAATAAGTGGATATTTTATCCACACAGATGATCTTTGGGGACATTCAGACAGCTACTAGAGTCTCCTCAGTAATGGCCTAAAATATCCACAGCCTCCATATGACCTCCGATAATAAGCAAATACACCCCAAAACTCCCTCTTGGAGAAAACATATCCTTTCTTTGTTGCCTTTAAGGTGTAAATTTTTTACCATGTCTTCTCTAGGACCTAAGCACCATCTTTTGAGATGCAAACTTTGGGGAGAAGATTCTCAGAAGAAGGTGGGGGAGGGGAGAAAGCTATTTAGAAACCAACTGGCATTTTTAAAAATTTCAAGCCTTTACCACAAGTAGTAAAAAGCTTTATCCATCTGAGAGAGTAATCTTAACTCATTCCATCTGCCAGAAACATAATTTAGATCCAGTTTTTCTTTTATAAACTAGTGAGTTTTATATTACGGTACCTGGCACATGGCTAAAATTTTTAAATAAAAACTTTAAGATTTCTGTTTGCATCTATCTGTTTATGTATATCTATGTATGTATAGTATGCATATGTGGTATTTTCTCCACCTCTGGATGGTACTGCCAAATACCAAACTCGTACTGAGGGCTCTTATTTTCATGGCAATATAGTTATTTATACAAATTCAATTAAAATTTGTTCTCCTTGTAACAAGACACAATTGCAAAAAGGCCTTCACTTGTATGTCATATTTGAGAATGATGTGCATGGAATCAGATTTGACTAGATACGTTTCAAGAAACTACGGTTAAATTTGTGGAGTCAATAAAACTCCTTGGGAAAAAAATATCCTGATAACAGGCATGCAGGGTTCTCTTACATGATTGCCCTACAGGTGAGTAAGGCAAGTCACTTTTGGTCAGGCCCAGGAACCTCAGGATGATTTGGGGACATTGATAAGAGAGGAATTCACCCACATCTATATGTGTTATAGGAAAAATCTGATGATAAGTCTATAGCTTGGCTTCCTAACCTAGAGTGGTTCTTAAAAGTATACTCTGAGGTTCCTTATGAGAAGCTCTAGCAAAGCAGATTTTAAAAAAGCATATATGATCAATCACTATTCTTTCTGCACTTCCGTAAATAAGTAGGCCCAATACAATGATTCTAAACTTACTTTTGCAAACAAATTAGTCTTATTGTGATTATCTGTGATTGAAATAGGGGTTACTGTAGAGAGAAAAAGTATGTTTCAAGAGAGAATTACACTGAACCATGATTAGATTTTTTTTTCTTGGTTTTTTGAGACGGAGTTTCTCTCTTGTTGCCCAGGCTGGAGTGCAATTGTGGCTCACAGCAACCTCTGCCTCCCGGGTTCAAATGATTCTCCTGCTTCAACCTCCCCAACTAGCTGGGATTACAGGTGCCTACCACCATGCCTAGCTAATTTTTTGTATTTTTAGTAGAGACAGGGTTTCACCATGTTGGCCAGGCTGGTCTTGGACTCCTGACCTCAGGTAATCTACCCACCTTGGCCTCTCAAAGTGCTGGGATTACAGGCATGAGCCACCACATCAGGCCTAGGTTTGTTAAATCAAGTTTAGTCTAAAGCTGCCTCATTACGTATTTTAAGTTTGGCCTAAATGTTTCTCTGTACATCATGAATTATAACAAGTAGAGGTATAAACAGACCACAGCCTACACTTATACCAATCACCAAGTTTTTGTCAATCAAATGTAGCCAACTGTTCAGACTATGTTCAAATAAGGCAAACGCCAACCTATAACCAATCCAGCTGTGTCTGTACCTCGCTTCCATTTTCTGTATATGACTTTTCTTTTTCTATTCATAAATCTTCCACCACGTGGCTTCACTGGAGTTTCAGAGACACTGGCTTGGGAGGCTGCCCGACTCAAGAATTGTTCATTGCTCAGTTAAACTCCTTTAAATGTCATTTGGCTGAAGTTTTTATTTTATCAGATTCTAGTCCTATTCTTTGTCTTTGAGACTTTGTTTTCTACCTGCCAATGGGATTGGATCCTGAATTCTTCTATTGGAGTGTCCTCCAATATCTGGCTATGATTCCCCAGACTAACGTTTCTGATTTTCTCCTACCCTTTTGACTTGGAATCACTAAAAAGAAAAACTGCTGTTTTCCTAAAGCCCTGCAAGTTGAGGCTGGATGACTTGACACTTACCTCAAAGACATTACCACAATAGGTCATGGATGGACAACCTTTATGCTTGTTGCTGTGTGGCCATTCAACAAGTTCACTGGAACACCAGAAGATATCATCAGGGACATTCAAACTACAGAAGATGTTTCAAGCCCAACATCTAGTAATCTTCTCTACTAGCTGCCCTCCAGACTACGAAACTGGTTCATAATCTGTTCCAATGATTAACTTTTATTTCTCTTTCATTTCCTTAAATGCCTCTTTGGAGGGAGCAGAGGACCATTTCACAGTTGACCACCTGCTCATACAAAACCCATAACTTGCATGTCCCAACAGGCTAAAAGTCAAGCCAGGTTCTCAGGCCACAAAATGAGACAAACAGGAAAGAAATAGCAGTACCTAACAGGAAAAGGCTCAATAACTAATGGATATCTCAAAACCAAATTTTAACCAGAATCATGATCCAAACAAATGTTTTTCTCCTGTGAATCTCTTTTCTAATCTCCTTGGAAAGGAAGGGATAAGAAGTTTTTACCTTCCTCTCTTGACTAGGCTCTACAGACTGCCGGGTACCTGTGAGTGTGGTACTTTATGTGGCAAAAGGGACTTTGCAGATGTTATTTAAAGATCTTAAGGTGGGAAGATTATTCTAGACAATACAAGTATACCCTCAGATAAGAAAAATTGCAAGTAGCCAGGTGTGGTGGCTCATGTCTGTCATCTTAGTACTTTGGGAGGCTGTGCCAGGCGGATCACTTGAGTCCAGGAGTTTGAAATTGAAAAATAGAAAAATCAGTCGGATGTGGTGGCACATGCTTGTAGCCCCACCTACTTGGGAGGCTGAGGTGGGAGGATCGCTTGAGCTCAGGTGGAGGCTGCAGTGAGCTGTGATCATGTTACTACACTCCAGCTATGTGACAGAGTGAGATCCTGTCTTAAAAAATAAAAAAATATGGCTGGGTATGGTGGCTCATGCCTGTAATCCCAGCACTTTGGGAGGCCAAGGCAAGAGGATCATTTGAGGTCAGGGGTTCAACACCAGCCTGGCCAACATGGTGAAACCCCGTCTCTACTAAAAATACAAAAATTAGCTGAGCATGGTGGCAGGCGCCTATAATCCCAGCTACTAGGGAGGCTGAGGCAGGAGAATCGCTTGAATCCAGGAGGTAGAGGTTGCAGTGAGCCGAGATCGTGCCACTATACTCTACCCTGGCCACAAAGCAAGACTCCATCTCAAAAAATAAATAATTTAAAAATAAAAATAATTTAAATAATAATTGCAAATCTCCTTATAGGAGGGAGGCAGAAGATCTGATGAGAGAGCTAGAGGTTAGAGTGATGCAAGGAAGGGGCCGTGAGCCAAGAAATACACGCAGGCTCCAGAATCTGGAAGAAGCAAGAATACAGATTCTCCCTTAGAGCCTCCAGAAGAATCCAGCCCTACCAATTCCTCGATTTTAGCCTTGTAAGAGTCACTGTGGACTTCTGACCTCCAGAAATGTAAAAGAACACATTTGTGTGGTTTAAAGCCAAGTTTGCAATAATTTGTTACAGCAGCATTGGGAAACTAACACATGATCTTTCTAGAGATGCACATAGGGATTTGCCTATGGGTAAAGCCAGCCTAGAAAAGCAGGGGAAGAGAACGGAGTCTCCAGCCTCCTCTCCTAAGTCAGCTTTGGAGGCTCAGTGGAGGGCCAAAGAGGAGTGAAGCCACCTCTCCCAGTCACTGGTGTTTTCAGGGCCCCCTGGCATACTCCCTTTGCATTGTATAACCCACAGCTTCCGCCCCAGTCCAGGGGCGTCCGTATGCCTCACCTCTCTTATCTGGCCCCCTGAAATGTTTTTCCCAGCCTATCTATCCTTGTAAAACCATCTTTACAAAAATTATAATAGAAAACAATGACAGTGAAAGAGATCTGACCTAACTGACTTCACCTTGCTTCTAGTTCCAGGCTGTCCTTGTCTATTCCATGTGTAGACTGAACTAACTTTGGGAGGAACTACTACTACTTAGTTTATGGCTTAACTTTGAAACAAAAACGGTAACAGCCCTTTCCCAAAAGAAACCACCTTCCTGCCTGGGGACTAGATTGCTTTTGAGGGACTAACAACTTAGCTGCAAGATTAGAAAGTATGGTTTAGGAGTCATGTAACCAGAGACTGCAAGATTCTGAACCTCCACAAATTGCTGCTGGGGTTAACATCACTATTGTAAAACAAGATCAGAGCTGGAAATATTTTGCAGACCCTGTATTCAATGAATCAGCTGGCACCACCCCAGATGGAGAGAATGGCTTATCTGGTATTATGGCCCCCACTCAGGAACCGACTCAGTGCAAGAGGACAGCTTTGACTCCCTATGAGTTTGTCTCTGACCCAACCAATCAGAACTCCTGATTCACTGCCCACCCCTCCTCACCAAATTATCCTTAAAAACCCCAGTCCCCAAGTTTTGGGGGAGACTGATTTGAGTAATACTAAAACTCCAGTCTCCTATAGCAGGCTTTGTGTAAATTAAACTCTTTCCCTATTGCAATTCCCCTGTATTGATGAATTGGCTCTGTCTAGGCAGTGGGCAAAGAGAACCCATTGGGCAGTTACACTTGGTCTCTAATCAGAGAACTCCCCCTTTCTCCTCTAACCATTGACAACTCAAAACCCAAAATCCAATCTCGTGATTTTTGGGTTTATAGTAGGGTGAGAAAACAGTTATGTGCTATCTTAACAGGCAACACCAGAATCCTGCTTAGAAAGGGATTTCTAAGCAGGATTCTTAATTTGTCTTGGTTTAGGAAAATCCTGTTACAACCATCTGGATATAAGAAGGTAGGCTCCTAGGAAGGACCTGGAAGGAAGGAACTATAGAAAGTGAGGGCTGAATTTCTTCTCACAAGACATGGCAGAATGGAGTGAAGGACAGAGAGACCCAGTCATATGGCAGAAGCAGGTTGGCAGATGCACAGTAGAGACTTTTAAGCACAAGCTCTCTACATTTTAAGATGTTTGTGTAAATTTCCTCTACTTCTTTCAGTACTTCAGTAAAGTTTTCTAAGGCCAAAATAACCTTTATTTTTGTTTATTTATTTTTGAGATGAAGTCTTGCTCTGTTGCCCAGGCTGGAGTGCAGTGGTACAATCTGAGCTCACTGCAACCTCTGCCTACTGGATTCAAGCGATTCTACTGCCTCAGCCTCCTGAGAAGCTGGGATTACAGGCACATGCCACTACACCTGGCTAATTTTTGTGTTTTTAGTAGAGAAGGGGTTTCACCATGTTGGCCAGGCTTGTCTCAAACTCCTGACCTCAAGTGATCTATCTGCCTCCACCTCCCAAAGTGCTGGGATTACAGGCATGAGCCACCATGCCTGACCCAAAATAGCCTTTATATATGTGTGTGCCTTTTTACTTTTGCTTTTGTCTTTGTTTTAAGATAAGCCAAGGAGAGGGGCCAAGTTTTGTGGTTGGCACAGGGCAGAGTGAGCATATTTGGGATGGAGAGATGACTTATAAACTGCATCTCTTTAGGGGAGCCTGGAGCCTGAGGTGAGTTTGACACTCAGTGCTTCTCTAAGTGCTTTGCCAAACACTTTGCTCATAACTTCATTTAATCCTCACAGCAATCCCGTGAGGTATAGGTCGTTATCCTCTTTTTACAGATGAGGAACCTGAGGCACAGAGAGGTTACCTAATTTGTCCAAGTTCAAGCAGATGGTGAATTAGCATTCCAACCCAGGCAACCTGATGCCACAGCTCTTATTCTACCCACTGAGCCACACTGCCCCCTAAGCCGGGCTGCAGTAAGATTACAACGTCTGCCTTCTTGCCAAGAATGCAAAGAAACACTGGGCAGGGCGACTGTGGAATGGGAGTTCAAGGCATTCTTATAGAGATCCAATGGGGGCGGGGTGACCCCAGGTCATACTTGGGCTGTCTTTTGTCATCCCATTGGTCTGTGTCCTCTTCCCAACTAGGCCGGGGCTCCTGGAGGGTACTGTGGGTACAATGTGCCTTGCCAAATAATATCATACCCTACATTTGCAGAGGGCTTTTACTTTGCCTATGGCCTTTCCCACGTATGATCTAATTTAATTCACACAATTGTCTCAGGTGATAGACAGAAATCATTGTCTCTGTTTACAGATGAAGAAATTGAGGCTCAGAGAAGCCGCATGGCTTGCCTGGGTCATTTAGCTGGTAAGTGGCAGAATTCTGAGCTGGAACATGAGATTTTCTTTCTGCCCCTCTGTGCTCCTCAGCAGTTTAATTAGCTTTAAAACAGTACCACATCCCCCTCCCCTCAAGAAATTACTGTCTAATTTTCTTTCCATTTTGAAAGCACAGGCCCCCTTTGCAGATGGTCTTGAGCTGGAAATACATAGTATCAGGATTATTTCCTCAGCTTCAGGGCAGGACTCCTTGGGATTCAGCATTAACCACTAATCTTGGGTTTGTCCTTCCTGAAAAAGATTCTGGTCATGGGATAATTGTTGCACATTCATCCCCAAGGCCATTTTTATGTAAGTGCAGAGTCGACACTCAAGCTCTAGCTGTTCTGATTAACATTGCTTCTTTCAAAGAAAGAAAAATGGCCTTCGATTAGCTTCTGCTCCAGCTCAGAGACAGTCCTGTCCAATCAAACGCCACTTTAGCTAAGGGAGAAAGGAGTGGCACAGAGCAGCCATCTCCCTGATCCTAATTGATTTTTCCTCTGCAATTTCTCCTTCATTTAAGAACCTCTTCCTCTCAAATAATGGACTGATGGCATTGTCTTGTATCCAGGGACCTTCTCGGCAAATGCATCCAAGGCTTTGAACAAAGGGGCAGCTGTCCATCTAAATGACACAGGCTTTTCACAATGATGGGGTGTAGGAAATACCAAAAATATGGCACCCTGAAAACAGAAAACAGAAGGAGGAAGGTCACCCTTACCTTCTCCTGCCCTTCTCGCCTGAAGACCTTCACGTGACAATTGCCCTACCCTATGCCCAGAGGAAAGGAGTGTCACATAGAGATGCCACAAAAGACCTGAGCAAACAGGTCTTTCTGAGTTCCCCTCAGTTTACTCCCATTAGACCATGCCCTTTTGTCCTCCCATCATGCTTCTGTATGACTGTTTATTCTTCACACTTAAGCATACATATTCACAGAGTTCCTTGTTTCATTGGGTCTTCCTTTAGGAAGGTTCCTGGGTCACAGAAAACTTTTATTTTTATTTATTTATTTATTTTGTTTTTTTTGAGTTGGAGTCTTGCTCTGTCACCCAGGCTAGAGTGCAGCGGCGCTATCTCTTCTCACTGCAACCTCTGCCTCCCAGGTTCAAGCGATTCTCCTGCTTCAGCCTCCCGAGAAGCTGGGATTACAGGCATGTGCCACCACACCCAACTGATTTTTGTATTCTTAGTAGAGATGGGGTTTCACCATGTTGGCCAAGCTGGTCTCAAACTCTTGACCTCATGATCCACCCACCTCAGCCTCCAAAGTGCTGGGATTACAGGCATGAGCCACTATACACATCCACATAAAATTTTATTAAACAAATGTGTTAAGCTTTTCTCTTATTAAACTATCTTTTGTTAGAGGAGTTTCAGCTATAAATCTATCTATGAATGAGGAAAAGACATTACTTTTTCTCGTCTTAAAAAAAGGCATGCCTGCCACCCTCTCCCAAAAAGCTAGAATCAGGCCAGGCACGGTGGCTTATGCCTGTAATCCCAGCACTTTGGGAGGCCAAAACAGGTGGATCATTTGAGATCAGTTCGAGACCAGCCTGGCCAACATGGTGAAACCCTGTCTCTACTAAATATACAAAAAATTAGCTGTAATCCCAGCTACCCGGGAGGTGGAGGTTGCAGTGAGCTGAGATCTGCCACTGCGCTCCAACCTGGGCCACAGAGCAAGACTCTGTCTCAAAAAAAAAAAAAAATCAAGTATTTTTTGAGTATCCAGGGCATCCGTCAAGCCATACCGGATGCCAGGGGAGGCAAAGACATGGTCCCAGCCCTTGAGGAGCTCACAGGCAAATATAAGGGGAGCATGGGGGGGATGCAGCTAATACACAGGAAGCTGTGCAAGGAAAACAGTCTGGGGTTCAGAGAACAGTTAATGATGGCTGTGCTGCTACTGGGGAGGCTTTAGGGAGGAGTGAAACTTCATTTGAGCCTTGAAGCTCTCATTCATTTAACATGAGCTTCCTGAACATGCCAGGCCCTGGGGAAATAGCAGCAAAAGGAACAGATAAAAATTCCTACCATCCTGGTGGGGAGAGGGATAATAAGAAAACTACGGACCAAATTGGAAGGCAGTGAGTGTGGAGAAATGGAGCAGGGCATGACGTGGGGTCAGGAAGGGGTTGCAATTTTAGGTGGGATGTCCAAAGAAAGCCTCACTGAGAAAACAAGGTTTGTGTCAAGGTCTGAGGGAGGTGGGGGAGCAGGCCCTGCAGGTATGTTCCAGGAAGAAGGAACAGAGAGGTCAAAGGAGATGAGCTGGTGTGTGCCAGAGAAATGGCAGTTAGAGGATGGACTCTTTCTTGGCCAAGGGCTATGAGGAGGGGAGGATCTGTTTTTTCGTTTTTGTTTTTTTAAAAGGAGTACTTCCAGTACTGGGAGCAGTACCCGAAGCATCTCGGAGCCTCCACTTCAGCTACTTGTTGTGTGGGCAGGAGAGTGGCTAGAAGGTGGGTGTGGTGGAGGAGGGGCAATCATGCAATGGTCTCAGCAGCCACTTTGCTCTTCAAGGAACACCATGGGAGAGTCAGGAACAGAGGAGAAGATCAGACTTTGATTTTAAAGGGATTACTCTATGTTACAAACAGACTAGAGGGGGCGATGATGAAAGCAGGCAGATACATTGTAACCAAGCAATGAGCTGGCTGCCTGGCATGCATAGAAGTCAATGCTATGGCACTGGCTTTTCAGAAAAGGAAGGCTTTATTGCAAGGTCGACATGCAGGGAGATAGGAGATACGCTCAAATGTGTCTCCTCCATTTGAGGTCTGGAACAAGCTTTAAGGACGGATGGGCAAGGGAAAATATTACAAATGTTGGCTTGGCAGAGTCTGATTGGGAAGAGCTTCAAATGTGATCATTCATGGTAAGGTATGTTAAGGCAGATTTCAGCACCAGATTTTCCTGGCCAATGGACTCCTCATTTCTGAAAGGGTTTTGGTGTTCAGGTTCTGATCATGTATTTCTGGTTCCACAGGAAGAAACCATTGGTTCTAGGTGTGGTTAGAGGTCAAAGCTTTTTCTGTTGTGCATGCCCAGGCTACATGACTTGCAGTTTGGGCTGTGCTATACCTGAAAGATAACTGGACATTTTGTTATCAACAGAGTAGCACCAGTTTAGGCTGGACCTGAAGTTATATTAGTACAAGAGAGTTGGTAAATGCATGCTTAATTTAAAAGAAACTGCCAAACCATGTTCCAAAGTGGTTGCACATTACGCATTCCCAACAGCAACGTATGAGGGTTCATTTGTTCCACTGTACGGGCTAAGGGAAAGCTTCCTTCATCCTCCGGAGGTTTGCTGAAAAGAAACTGACAAAAGACAAATGAAGAGAAGAAAAGACAGACAAAATTTAATGTGCAGAGCACAGGGGAATTGCAAGAGAATGATGACTCAACCCAATGGGGTACAGAGGTATATACCCCTTTTTTGATAGGGAAGGGGAGGTAAGAGAAATGCGGCAATGTCAGGGATAGTACGTGATAGTTAGAGGAATGTGATGGCCTTGGAGAACATACAATGGCTTAGAACTAAGTTTGTTGGGCCTGCAAAGCAGACAATGGTTTGTGACAAAAGTCCATTCAGGTGTGTTGACAGACTTAAGTCTCTCTTCCTGAGATGTGAGTTAACTTAATGAAAACTCAGGGAAGGGACCAGAGTAGTAATTTTCTCTTTGGCAGGTCCAGACTTTAGTCAAATAAGGGAGTAGCAGAGTAAAGCTTCTTCCAGCATCTGCTGGGCTCCAAGGGCCTTTAATTAATTAATTATTGAGACAGGATCTCACTCTGGCACCCAGGCTGGAGTGCCGTAATGCTGTGTTGGCTCACTGCAGCCTCGATCTTCTGGGCTCCAGCGGTCCTCCCATTCAGCCTCCTGAGAAGCTAGGACTCCAGGCATGTGCCACAACACCCAGCCAATTGTAATTTTTTTCGCCGCACAGACAGGGTTTTGCCATGTTGCCCAGCCTGATCTCAAACTCCTGAGCTCAAGCAGTCAGCCCACCTCAGCCTCCCAAAGTGCTGACATTACAGCCACATGCTCAGCCTTTAAAGTAATCTGCATACTAGGATGCCATATTTTGGGATGAAATTCTCTGGTTTCCTTCATTTCCCCAGTTGGAAACTTCCCTAGAAGTTTCACACACTATAAGCTGAGTTATGGCTGTGGAGAGAGAAATCAGGTTAGTAACTGGTAAAATATCCAATTAAACCAGTCTCTCATTTCTAGGAATAGGCCAGTCCAATTAAACAGTGTGTCTCATTTTGGAAGAGGGAGTTGCAGATGGGATCTCAAAGCCAGGCCTCTATATATGACACAGGCAAATATATCTTTAATACGAGGCATTTTTATGGAAACAGAAGAAAAACAAAGGCCAGTGTCTGGAGTGGTCTACACACTAGTCCTTCTAGAGTCTGGAAAGCAGTTACCTCAGAAGACCAGTAGCTAGCTGACAGATTTTTCTAGATTACAGTTGGCATGTAAATTTTGTTCAAATACAAGCTGTTGCACTGATTTTTTTTCAAAGCCAAGTTGATTAGCTTAGGCTTGTAGGGCCTCAGGAAAAAAGGCAGTTTTAATTTCAGCGAGTCCAAGTCAGAATATTGGGATAAAAATTTGGAAATGTTAGTTTGTAGACTTGTAGCCAGGAAAATATTCAGGGTTCAGTCCAAATTGTAGGTAAATAATACAAATTCAAAAAAAAAAATGAATAGGGCTATAATCTTACAGTTACACTATAGTTTTCTTCTGAAACATATTTTTCTCCTCTCCAGTTCCCATTTCTACCAAATCATAGTAAGATCAATTTGTTTGCAAAATAAGTTTAGTCTTTGGTCTGATTACATACATAAGTTTAGCAAGAATAGTGATTTATCATATAGGCTCCTTTTTTTTCCTTTGAGGAACCTGCTACCTTAAATATAGGCTCCTTCTTTTGAGATGGAGCCTTGTTCTGTCGCATAGGCTGGAGTGCAGTGGTTCAATCTTAGCTCACTGCAACCTCCACCTCCCGGGTTCAAGCGATTCTCCTGCCTCAGCTTCCCAAGTAGCTGGGATTACGGACACCCGCCACCATGCCATGCTAATTTTTGTATTTTTAGTAGAGATGGGGTTTTGCCATGTTGGCCAGGCTGCTCTTGAACTCCTAACTTCAGGTGATCCACCCACTTCAGCCTCCCAAAGTGTTGGGATTACAGGTGAGAGCCACCATGCTCGGCCAGTATACGCTTTTTTAAAGAGTTTTGCTGGAATTGTCCATAAAGTATCTCAGATGAAACTTTTTAAAGCCTCTCAAGGTTACAAAGCCAAGCCAAGGATTTGACTCACCCTTAGACTATGTCTGTAACACCTATACAAATTGGATTAATTTCTGTCTTCTTGAGATTCCCCAAAATATTTTGAGGTTCCTAGGCCTGTCAGAAAGTGGCATTCTTTACTTACCACAGGGAAACCATGTGAACCATGTATTTCAGATACTAGGCCAGTTTTTCTAAGGACTTCTATTGGCTTCATAATGCCAACCTCAATTTTTTAAAGCTATTTGTTCATACATTAAAATATGACATTCCAGTCAAAGCTTCAATAAAACAAAAAAAAGTCTCCAATCGTGTTTTGTTAGAAGATTATTGAACTTATACAAATAAATGTTTATAGTAAACTATATTGCCATGTACTTACTCTATTGCCATAAAATAAGAATATTCACAAATAGTTTCCAAATTCTGGAGGAATCAGGCGTAAGGAAAGGTACATGTTTCAGTTTTGTTCATAAAAGTATACTTTATATTATTCCTGAAAAGCTTAAGAGAAAAAAAAAAGTTTCCTTAAGTCCGGAAAACAAAGAGAACATAAAAAGAACAAAACAGAAAAAGAATCAGCAATGTTTCAAACAAAAAGTCATTACAAATCATTTTAGTCCTTCATCATTTCAGTCCCATGTAATTAATTCTTTTTCTTGTTTTATTTTTTTTTCTTTTTCTTTTGAAATGGAGTCTTGCTGTCTCACCCAGGCTGGAGTGTAGTGGTGCGATCTCAGCTCACTGCAACCTCTGCCTCCCAGGTTCAAGCAATTCTCCTGCCTCAGCCTCCTAAGTAGCTAGGATTACAGGTGACCACGACCACCATACTGGCTAATTTTTTTTTTTTTTTGGAGACAAAGTTTTACTCGTCATTCAGGCTGCAGTGCAATGGTGTATTCTTGGGTCACTGCAACCTCCACCTCTTGGGCTCAAGCGATTCTTCTGCCTCAGCCTCCCAAGTAGCTGGGATTACAGGTGCCTGCCACCACGCTTGGCAAATTTTTGTATTTTTAGTAGAGATGGGGTTTCACCATGTTGGCCAGGCTGTGATCAAACTCCTGACCTTGTGATCCACCCGCCTTGGCCTCCCAAAGTGCTAGGATTACAGGCATGAGCCACTGCACCCAGCCCTTTTTCTTATTTTAAATAGAGTGGGTTGCACTATGTTGCCCTGGCTGGTCTCAAACACCTCTGAGCTCAAGTGATCCTTCCATCTAGGCCTGCCAAAGAGCTGGAATTATAGGCTTGAGCCACTGTGTTCAGCTGCATGTAATAAATTCTTGTTCTGTTTGTGGTTAGGTTAGTCTAGCTTTATAAGTCCAGTTTTGTGGGATTTTTCATTAGAGTTTGGAAATTTTTACCCAGTCTAATGATAGGATCTCAGAGTTGTCAGAAACTGGTATTTGTCAGCATTCTTTCCATCCTTTCCATGAACCTCCTTGAAGATACAATACTTTAGGATTTGTAAAGAATTTTCAGGGAAAAAAAAAAAACCATCCAAATAAAGCTTGTTGGCTGTTTAACTGTGAACAGCAAGATTTTAAATGGCCATGGTTAAATATCTGATAAAAACTCATAATAATAATCATGTAATTGATGAGAAAATTTGATTCTTTCTGTGGCATACAACGATTTAACATTAGAATTATGACTGACGATATGTACTAAGACAGCAGATTTCTAGGAATCTCATATGCTTTTGGAACACACATTAACAACATACCTGTACAAGGATACTCAAAGAAGGTGAAACATCATTCTTTATTTGACAGTATTTCCTATATGAGTGATATTGTACTTCCCTGCCTCCCTTGCAGCAGGGGAAAGTGAGGGACCAACTTCTCACCAATGAGGTGTGAACAGAATAGTGGAGAGCTACTCCCAGAGCCTGCTTTACAGGGCTGCTGGCTCGTGCTCTTTGACCTTTCTCTATGTCCTCTCCCTCTGGCCTACTCCCTGGAACATGAAAATAATCTTAGACCACACCCTAAAGATGATAGGTGCCAGAGCTGGAAGGACCCTGAACGCCTGGCACCATGGAGCACTGGACTGCCCACCTCCCAACTTCTTGAGGGAGAAAAGGATATAATTTCTTGTTTGTTTAAGCCATCACTGTTTGCTGTGGTGGTGTTGTTACTCTAATCTGAACTATTGTTGAACATAATCTGAACTGATATGGGATGGGGAGTAGCTGCCTGACAAATAACCAACAGTGTCTGCTATTTAGAGCTTCTTGGAGGCCAAGCATGATGGCTCATGCCTGTAATCCCAACACGTTGGGAGGCCAAGGTGGGAGGATAACTTGAGGCCAGGATTTCAAGACCAGCCTGGACAACCTAGTGAGACTTCATCACTACAAAAAAAAAATGTTTTTTAAGTGTAGCTAGGCATGATGGTACATACTTACAGTCCCAGCTACTCATGAGGTTGAGGAGTGTGGATTACCAGAGCCCAGAAGATCGAGGCTGCAGTGAGCCATGATTGTGTCACTGCACTCTGGCCTAAGTGACAGAGTGAGTATTGAGACCCTGTCTCAATAAATAAATAAATAAGAGCTTCTTCCAAGAGGGCACATAACTACATAACTTAGCCTCCAAATGGGTAGGATATAGAGAATCTGGGGCCAGAATGGTGAACATTCAAGACTGAGGCAGGGTAAAAAGTGAGCCTGGCTTAGAGTCCTAGACTGCAGAGGGTTAGTGGAGCCAGCTAGTCCTTCTAAGCCAGGAGAATCTGGACTATTCTGAATGGCCCTGGAGAAAGCTCATCCCTGTGTTTAACTTAAACATGCCATGTTTCAGTTTGAATCTCTCTTGCCTTATTCACAGTGGAGTAAGCCTGGCTTCACCATGGGAAAGCTGAGCCTCTGTGTTTTCTTCAACATTATTAAATGCCACCCTCTATCACCACACAGACAGGAAAAGCCCATTCCTTAAAATGATTAAAGCCTCAGACAACCTGTCACATCTACTACTCAAGATATGGGATTGTCATCCTAAAAATCCCAGACCAGACTGACGGAGCTGATAAGGGTAGGAGCCCATCTCTTTCCTTTAGCATCTGGCCAAGGCCTGGCCAGCACTGGGCTCTTCATTGTTGAGCCACGCGTTCCTCCCTTCCATCTCCCTTCACTCTACACCAGAGGAGCCAGGAGCCAGACCCTCGCATCTCCGGCAGCTGAGGCTGGCTGTACACATGGCAGAACTGTCCAGAGGGGACTTCATGTCCTGTCCTCCTTCTTGCTTCCCAGAAACCTCCCTGATATCAATTATCTGAGAGGCAAGACCATAAACCACTGGAGTGCCCATTCCCGGAGTCAAGAGAACATCTTCACTCTCCTGAAACGCCCAGGACCCTGGGCCCAGCTGCCAAGGATTTTCTGCACATCAAAGTGCAAAACAAACAAGTGTTATTGTTTTCATGTGAACTACATCAATGCACTCTGCCAGCCTTGCTCTGGGGCTTTGTAGGTGTATGATTGGGGGAAAAAAGCTTTTTTCCTGAGGTCAATCAATGTGCTCTCGACAGTGGCCAAAGATGCCTGATAGCTGGTTCTGTTCAGTTGGGAGGAGGCGGTGAAGGCAGACGGGGAAGAAGGAAGCAGGGTGGGATGGGAGTGCTATTCTCCATCTGCGGATCTGCAGGTCACTGCCCTGAGCACCATTCCGAGCCTTTTCCCACCAATGACACCTGGGAAGATTTTATCAGAAGGCAAGCTAGATTTTTTCTAATAATCAATTTGCTTCCAAGTTTTCATTACCTAGAAGCCATTCTAGTCACCAAGCCAGCTTCAGGTGAGAATGAAATGAACAAGGTTGTTACACAGGTGATGTAATTCCAGCTCCACGTAAAGAGACTGGGGCTTCAGTTTGCAGGACAGCCTCATCTCAGGGAATTTTAAGGTTTCATTTAAGCTTTATGGAATACTGAAAGTATCTATCTGGTGAGAAATAGAAATAAAATCCTCAGCGCCCCAACCAAATGAGCAGACCCCTTGTGGCCAAGGGATGGCAGAGAAATCTTGAAAACTGAGTTCTTGGCCATGGCAGCATGGGAGGCTGGACACGCCTCATTACACCCCCTCCCTTACTAACTGCCATTAGGCTTTCTTCCCTAAGGGTTCAACACAAGCCAGCCCTTTTGAAATACTCCACTGCTGATTTCAACCAGCCACATGACTGCCCTCTCTTTTGCAGTTTTCATGCAATGGGCCAGAATTCTTTCCTGATAAGAGACCACTGATCACAAAGTGGTGTTGGCCATCTATGGATGCTGCACACAGAGTTTTTGTGTCCTCTGCTTCACCTTTTGATGTCAGAAGTGGAAAACTCCACTCTGAGATCGTGCTAACCCTACCATTTTTTGTACATGTGACCCATGAAGGGGCATAAAGTTCAGTTATGTATGGTGCAGGTTTCTCCATTCATAAATGTTCATCACTCCTTTTGTAGCTTATTAAATATGTATATTCAACCACCCTGCTCAGCATAAATTTCTGCTCCCTTTACCCCTCCCTTAAAGTGCCTGTTTCTGGCTTCTGGCCAGAGGCTACACTTCCCAGCCTATCAGAATGGCCACCCTGCAAGCTGCAGCCCTTTATAAGAAATAAGGCTCTCCTTTGCAAATTTATAAACCTTGTCATTCTCCAGTGGACACTGGTAACATCCCCTCCATTCCCACCCTGACTCTTGCCTAGCTGGAGAACCAGGGCCTTACCTCTAAGAAATGACTTCAGGCCAGGTGCAGTAGCTCACACCTGTAATCCCAGGACTTTGGGAGGTCAAGACAGGAGGATTACTTGAACCCAGAAGTTTAAGACCAGCCTGGGCAACACTGTGAAACCCTGCCTCTACAAAAAATACAGAAAATTAGCTGGATGTGGTGGTGTGCACCTGTGGTTACAGCTACCTGGGAGGCTGAGGTGGGAGAATCATGTGAGCCTGGGGAACAGAGCGAGAACTTGTCTCAAAAAAAAAAAAAAATGACTTTGTTCTGCAGCCCTTTGAGCAGGTGTTTCAGTCTCTCATTCAGAGCATCCCAGGGTACCCTGATCATCTAGTGTCTCAGGGTGAGTCCCAACCTGGGGTGTCACATTCCTAGAAATTCCAGCAGACTCTTCCTACACCCGATGGTTAGTGGGAAAAGCAGGGTATGTATTTGCAGTGGAGGGTGGAAAGGGGGAGGGGGCTTTGGTATCTTGAGAAAGCTAATTTTGTAACTAATGAAATCTGAAAAGATGTGGAAAATCCTAGCACCAATCTGCAACACTCTTCACAACCCTCCTCACACCTTCAGATGACAGAAAGGTTGTTTTATACAAAGAGGAGAAAAGCAGGTGTTCTGAGACTTTCTCCTTCTCTGAGAGGGACTAAGTATGCTTGGGTTCAAGTTCTTATCCCTTCCTTACTTACTGTATGATCTCGGGCACATTACTCAGCCTCTTAGAACCTTATTTACTTACCTGAAAAACAGTGTTGTTATAAACATCAAATGAAAAATTTACATAGAGCATTTAGTGTCTGTGACATATAGTAAGCATTTAAGCCATGGTAACTCTTACTATCTCATTTATCACTAATAATATTCTCTGCCTTTATTATCCTCTTCCCCCACCCCATCTCCTCCCAAGAGGCTGACATGTGACTCCTGGTCCGTCAGGAGCAATGCCTTCCCTGCTGGAGCTCCTGGAGGGCAGTGAGACATCCCCTCTTTCCTCTGTGCCACCCATCCCCATTTCTCCCACACCATGCCAGTGTCGCACTCAACTTGATGAGGACTCACTGACCACTGATGTATTATCTAACAACATCAAACTTGTGAGATTTTCCTCCAGGATCCCTTAACTCTGTTGTCAGTTTGAAGGAGGCAAGCAATTCCAACTGAGAGAAGTCACCCAGGGGAAGGGTGCAAAGGGGACAAGACTTTTGGGAAGGCAGCACATCTCCATCTGATGCTTCATTTCCTAGGCTTGAAATTCATTGCTTGTGCACCCAGAAGTGATCAGTCTCTACAGAACATCTCACATAGCCAAGCTCACAAAGATTGACAGGTGAGACTAGCACATGGAAAACCAAATGGTCACCAGAGTTTGCTTGGTGAGTGTTAGACTCTGAGTAGGTGAAGAGTGTTTGATGATCCTAATGGCTGAAATCAGTAGAGAGCTCAATATAAGGCCTCTATATTGTACCACTCCAGGGGATACCATTCTCATGGTTGATGAAAAGAGAGTCCCTTCCCCTGGAGTTGTTCAGTGCACACAACCCTTCCCACACCCTAGTCATGAGAAAACAAGAAATTCAAAATCTAAGCTGTTGGAAAAATAAATTATTGTGAGCTTTAAAGAATGATTACAGGCCTGAGTCCTGTGACAGGCAGCTATAACCTAGACAGTTATAATCTTTATTTTCTCTGATTATGGATTAAGCCTTCTTCCTTACCTACATTGTTTTATAAAATGTTGTAAATGGCTGAAGGGTGCCAGGGAAGACAGACCCCCTTCCCTCTTACTGTTGACTCTCTTTTCTTTTATTTTCCTTTCTTCCTTTCCTTTTTTTTTTTTTTTGGTTGACTTTCATTATTGATAAATCTCCCTCTTACCTTCCTTACACAAAGACTTCATAGCTATCACAGTATTTTAAGATGGAATGTTAAATATACCCTTTTGAGTTGGAAAGAAAGTGAAAACCAGACATTAAAAAAAAAAAAAGGAAAGAAAACAAGCCGTAGTGAGGGAAACCATACCGTAACTAGTTAATTCATTGTAACTCCGGCCATGCACTGAAAATGTTGTAATCTTGTGAAACTTCTTTGTTGCTGCGGCTCACACCTGTAATCCCATCACTTCGGGAGGCCAAGGCAGGAGGATCATCTGAGGTCAGGAGTTCGAGACCAGCCTGGCCAATGTGGTGAAACCCCATCTCTATTAAAAATAATGAAAATTAGCCAGGCGTTCTGGGGGTACCTGTAATCCCATCTACTGGGGAGGCTGAGACACGAGAATCTCTTGAACCTGGGTGGTGAAGTTTGCAGTGAGCTGAGATGGCGCCACTGCACTCCAGCCTGGGTGACAGAGTGAGACACTGTCTCAAAAAAAAAAAAAAAAAATGCTCTGCATCGGATACTCCTGATATGTCAATGAAGATGCCACCTGAGAACTGACTAAAACTTAGCAACATGGAGGGCATTGGCAAGCTCAAAATTGAGTGGAGGGGTATAAACCTGATTGGAAGGTTCAAAAGAAAATGGAAGGAGAGGAATCGATGAGAGAAATGGGGTAGCAGTTGAAGGGGGATATGGAATCAAGAGAGAAAAGCAGTTTTTTAGCTGAGAAATTATTTTTATAATATTTGTTGGAAAATATTATTTTCATAGTATTTGTATGTTATGGAGAGAGATCCAGTAGAGAGGAAAGCATATTGATGTAGCGAGGAAGAACAGTTGCTGAGTTCTTGAATTGATGGGCAGAGCAGGATCTCAGGCACAAGTGGAAAGGGAAGATTAACTTTATGGAAGCAGAGACAGTTTGTCTATGGTAATAACCAGGAAGGCAGAGGTCATGGCACTGATGCAGGTAGGTGGGTAACTGAAGTGATGAGAGTCTGAAGATGCTCTTGCTTCAGTTTTCTTGTGAAATGGAAAGGTATGTACATACATGCATGTTCATGTACATTCATATAAGCAAATACCAGGAGTCCAGTCTATAGTAGCGTTTGGCTACTTAGCTGAGCATGACACTGAGGAGAGAGACCCATAAAGTGCCTGTCTACAGAGCTGGCTGCACTCCAGGACCTCAGCCATTGAAGACAGGGAAGGGTCTGACCAGGCAGGAGAGAACACTTTCAGTGGTGACCCTGCATGGGAGGGACAGCAGGAAGCAACCCTTCTCTGTGAGGACCGACCCCTGGGACTGAGTAAACAGAGGGGCTCTGGAACTCATCACAAAAGGGTGGGATCTTCAGGAGAACTCTGAAATATCAGTTTGAATATTAGAAGTGTCCTTATTTTGTTTCCCAAAATGGCAAATCAGAATATCTTGGTTATACTTATTTCTATATTCTATGGGTATTTTGAAGATAACTGAAGAATGTACTTAACACCTTAGCACAGTACCTGTCTTACAGTGTCTAGTAACTCATAACCATTGTGGTGGTGATAATATCATTAGATGCCCATTCATCCACAATGGTTGGTCCTGGGGGTGAGTGACTGTCTTAATATATTTTCAATGACTAGCATAGTCCCTGGCACTTAGAAGAAATGCAAAACACATTTGTTAAATTGATAAACAAAAATGATTGAATCCCTGTGGTCTACAGTGGTCTGGGAACGCATCATAGAGGAAGTAAGCTGGACCCTAAAAAATGCATTTTCCTCTTTTCTATTTCCATATGTTGTCTGCTCTAGGGTGAGGGCTCAACCCATTGGGTTTCATTCACTTTATTTATTTATTTATTTATTTATTTATTTATTTATTTTTTAGATAGAGTCTTCCTCTTTTGTCCAGGCTAGAGTGCAGTGGCACGATGTCGGCTCACTGCAACCTCCACCTCCCAGGTTCAAGCAATTCTCCTGCCTCAGACTCCCAAGTAGCTGGGATTACAGGCACCCACCACCACACCTGGCTAATTTTTTGTATTTTTAGTAGAGGCAGGGTTTCGCCATGTTGGCCAGGCTGGTCTTGAACTCCTGACCTCAGGTGATCCAGCCTCCTCGGCCTCCCAAAGTGCTGGTGTTACAGACGTGAGCCACTGTGTCCAGCCAGGTTTCATTTACTTTAGTTGTGAAGTGGTGATCCTTGCTCCTGAGACTAGGGCCATCTGAAGGCATATGTCCCTTAGAGTCCTCTTAGGGCTTTCTGGAGGAAGCAGTGGATGCATTTCCCAGCTCCAGGTCTGATGTTCCCTGAACAGCGGTTGTGAAAATTTACTGTGGTTCTGGGGATCACTACCTGGGCGTTGACAGCAGCTGTACGTTGGTGCCTCAGCCCTAAATGTTCAGTTGTTGCCTCAAATCGATCAGAATGTCAGGGTGTCTAGGAAAGCAACTGAGTTGCCATTTCGAAGGCTTCCGTGGAAATGTGCCTTTCTTTCACATGCCAAACTGTTCAAGCATTAGCTTGTTCAAGTTGCAGAGCCCTTAAAACCAGCCATGGATTTTATGGTGTGTTTCTGGGGGTTCGTGTCAGTCCTATATTCTCTTCTTACTGTATTGCTGCTCCCCACTTTCCACGCTTACAAGCCACCACAATCTATATGAGCAACTCAAAATACATGTCATCACTTGAGAGATGACAGGGCTGTGAGGTTCTTAGATATCATCTAGGCCTCATTCTCTCCAGCTGTTATCACCTGATGGGTTCTTTCTGTCCACTGCACAGACAAAACCAGTTCACTGAGACCATAGTATTGCAGTAAAGAAAAAGTTTAATTAATGTAAGACCACCAAGTGGCAAGACTGGAAATATCACTCAAATCAGTCTTCCCAAGAACTCAGAGGCCAGAGATTTTGTGGATAATTTTGTAGGCATAGGGCTAGGGAATGCTGCTGATTGGCTGGGGATTAAATATCAGGGAAGTGAGGAAAATGGTCCCTATGTGTTGCATCTGCCTCTAGGTGGGGGCCACAGGACCAGCTGAGTTACGAGTCACAGATCCAGGTATGGTCAGTCTGTTACCAGAAAGCAAAAGTCTGAAAAACATCTCAAAAGACCAATTTTAGGACCAGGCATGGTGGCTCACACCTGTAATCCCAGCACTTTGGGAGCCCTAGGCAGGAGGATCACATGAGGCCAGAAGTTTGAGACCAGTCTGGGCAATATAGCAAGACCCCGTTTTTACCAAAAAAATACAAAAATTAGCTGGGTGCAGAGCTGCACGTCTGTAGTCCTTAGCTACTTGGGAGGCTAAGGCAAGAGGATCATTTGAGCCCAGGAGTTCAAAGCTGCAGTGAGCTATGATGGTGCCACTGCATTCCAGCCTGAGAGATGGAGCAAGACCATGTCTCTTAAAAGAGAGGAAGAAAACCAGAGCTAGAGGATAGTTACAGCAGTAAAAACAGATTGTACCCAGGACTATTACAATACAGGAAAGATACCTTGGTATAGGACTGGGCTCAATTCCAAATACAACATGAACAAGTGGAGATTTATAGCTAAAGAGCAGAATAGGAGATCAGTGGATCAAAAATTACTAAGAAGAAATATCAACAGTCAAGGGAGGCTGGGCGCAGTGGTTCATGTCTATAATCCCAGCACTTTGGGAGATTGGGCGAGCAGATCACCTGAGGTTAGGAGTTTGAGACCAGCCTGGCCAACATGGCAAAACCTTGTCTCTACTAAAAATACAAAAATTAGCCAAGCATGGTGGCGGGCGCCTGTAATCCCAACTACTTGGGAGCCTGAGGCAAGAGAATTGCTTGAACCGGGAGGCGGAGGCTGCAGTGAGCCAAGATTGGGCCATTGCACTTCAGCCTGGGTGACAAGAGGGAAACTCTGTCGAAAAAAAAGAGAAAAAAACGAGTCAAGGGAGATTCTAGTTAAAAAGACCTAACAGGCCAGGTGCGGTGGCTCACGCTTGTAATCCCAGCACTTTGGGAGGCTGAGGCAGGCAGATTATGAGGTCAGGAGATCAAGACCATCCTGGCCAACATGGTGAAACCTTGTCTCTACTAAAAATACAAAAATTAGCTGGGCATGGTGGCGTAAGCCTGTAGTCCCAGCTACTTGGGTGGCTGAGGCAGGAGAATTTCTTGAACCCAGGAGGCAAAGGTTGCAGTGAGCCGAGATTGTGCCACTGCACTCCAGCCTGGCACCTGGTAACAGAGTGAGACTCTGTCTCAAAACAGAACAAAACAAAAGACCTAACAAGATTCTTAATGGAGACAGACCAGGATCACCAGATGTCACCTGAGGAGTGGTGGAGAATGAGAAATGTCGTCTGATATGGACAAGGACAGCTTTCCCACTCCTGAGCAAGTTTGTTCTAATAAAAATAGAGCCAGCAAGCTCCAATGCATTGCTCAACTTGCATGGAGAAGACTGTCTGCACAGAAAGCATCCCCCAAAAACCACGTGAGGAAGCCCACTGGGTGCTCCGCCCTGCCTGCAAGACCCTGGGCATCCTTCCCACTTCCTCCCGGCCTTGCCTTAGCACCATCAGCTCTCCAAAGTATCCACGTCAGCCTGGCACCATCCACCAGAGTGCCAGCTCTGGACGGAGCAGCAAAGGCTCAGCCTTGAAACCAAAGAGAATCCATTAGGGAAATTAATGTGTCCAATAACTGCTGCCTCTATTTTTATTAGAACAGACTTGCTCAGGAATGGGGAAGCTGTCCTTGTGGACAGCTTTTCTGGACAAGCATACTGTTTCTATCTTGTTTCTGACATTAAAGTGGCCTCTTTATTAGAGACATGGTGATTCCAGCAGAGGTTTCCTTCTTCCAGAACCACTGATAGGCTCCAGTTACCCCACATTTGACCTTCTCAGACACTGGGAGGAGGAGAGATTGTGGATGGGAGGCCCAAGGTCTGGCCTCCTGCAGGGTGAGTCCTGAGCTGCAGGCCTGGGCTCTGTGCACTCAGGGCCACAGCCTCCTCCCTATATTGGGTTCAGGGTTTACATAGGTGCTAACTAAAGAATGCATATTCAAATGAATCTGACCTCTGGCATTTAACCCTTTCTTGGATTTTCTTCCCCACTCAGGTCTCTCAGTCTCTTTTTCTGCACAGTCCTCCCAAAATGATTAAGCTACTCTCTTTTGGGGGTTCTATTGCTGGTCACTGTTGAAAGATTTTTTAAAGGTAAAATCATGATACTCATACAACTATAAAACAGATGTCAAAGATTTTATTTAACTCATTAATTAATGAGAGGACCAGTAGGATGTTACAAATGATTCAAAGGAGAATTCAAAGAACACACATACACATAGGGAAATGGAATACTAAAATGAATTTCCAAAAAGAAGCAAAATTGGCCAATGTCTGCATGTATTCCACTAGGCAAAGTTCATTAGCATTTCTGTGGAAAAAGATCCCTTGCAGTACTCTCAGGTCAGAAAATGGAAAACTCACAGAACCTGGAAGGGTACCCAGGACAGGACATAGGACATCTAGAAACTTCTGCCCATTCCAAAGTCTTTCCCAATTTTTTCCAACATCTTCAATTGAAGGCAGGCTAGAAAGCACATGTCCACAGGGACATTATCAAGCTCCTACTACCCTCACAAGCTGGTCTCTGTTTCTTTTCCTCATGGTCTTTCATCCTCATGGGCTCTCCAGCTGCCCTAGTCACAAGAACAGGAATTAAAGCAAAACCTTGGGCCGCCGCGATGGCTCATGCCTATAATTCCAACGCTTTGGGAGGCTGAGGCCGGAGGACATCTTGAGCCCAGGCGTTTAAGACTAACCTGGGCAATATAGTGAGAGCCTGTCTCTAAATTTAAAAGCTTTTGTTTTTTTGGATAGAGAGTCTTGCTCTGTCACCCAGGCTGGAATGCAGTGGCAACCTCCTTCTCCCAGGTTCACGGCAACCGTCGACTACCAGGTTCAAGCTGTTTTCCTCCCTCAGGATCCACCCTCCCCCGCCCTGCCACCACCCTGCTCAGCTAATTTTTTTGTATTTTTCGTAGACATGGGGCTTCATGATGTTGGCCAGGCTGGTCTCAAACTCTTGAGCTCAGGTGATCTGCCCACCTCAGCCTACCAAAGTGCTGGGATTACTGGCACCACTGTATCTGGCAAAAAAATTTTTTTCTTTAAAAGAAAGGCAAAACCTTCTCAGCTGCTTCTGCTCCTTTGCAGGACCTCCATAGGTTATATTAATATCTCAGTTATAGCCCCTTGTAGCTCCTTATACTGTTATCTGTTTTCTTGTTCCTACACCCACTAGACTATGAGCTCTTGTGGGACAAGCCCCCTGGTTTTGGTTTTGTCGTTTTTTTGTTTTGTTCTGTTTTTTTAAGACAGAGGCTCACTCTGTCGCCCAGGCTAAAATGCGGTGATGTGATCATGGCTCACTGCAGCCTTAACCTCCTGAGCTCAAGTGATCCTCCTACCTCAGCTTCCCAAGTAGCGGGGACTACGTGTGCATGCCATCATGCTCAGCTAATTTTTAAATTTTTCATAGAGACATGATCTCAATATGGTGCCCTGCCTCTCCTTCTGTACTGTCCTCCCCAAATGATTAAACCATTCTCTTCTGGGGGTTCTATTGCCGGTCACTGTTGAAAGATATTTTTAAAGGTAAAATCATGATACTCATACAAATATAAGATAAACAGATGTCAAAGATTTTATTTAAATCATTAATTAATGGCCTCAAACTCCTGGGCTCAAGCAAACATCCCACCTCGGCCTCCCAAAGTGCTGGGATTATAGGCATGAGCCACCACACCCAGCCAAAACACATGTCTTATTGTCTTTGGCCAGAATGAATAACTATATTGTATCAGTCTGAGTCTCATCGAGAGAGAAAAAAATATAGTAGTTCAAATAGAAAAAGTTAAATATAAAGAATTATTAACCATAACATGGGATTAGACAGAGTAACCAGTGGTTGGGTAGTAAGAAATAAAGAGAAGTCAAATGAATATAGGAATAGCAGATATAATTGATGTGATAATAGCAGATTAATATAACATAATGATAAAAAGCCACCACCCCAAGACTGAGATAGAGTACTTACCCCTGGGCTGAGATATAGGCCCTGGAGAAGCATGGCTGTGACTCACTGAATATCAGAGACGTCACTGAGGTGCCATGCCAGTGGAACACGCTAGAAATCTGTCTTCTGAGGTGCTAGGGAAGGCTGTTCACAGGGAAGTATCTCTGTGGAGACACTTTGCTACAAAACCATCAGAAGGGGATACAGGGGAAAGCTACTGTACTGGGTGCTGCTGGTTACACACTGCAAGAGACAGATACTGAGGAATCCAGTTGTGCTGCCAGAGTCTAGAGAAGCTTCTAGCACTGAAGGAGCTGTGCTGGAATAGCCACCCTTGCTGCTGGCACGAGGCATGTGGAAACCACATTCACCACAGAGCTTGGTGCTGGGGGAGGCCTCACACACTGCAGGGGCCTGCAAAGTTGGCAGCAGAACCAGGAAGCAAAGCCCTTTTCCTCTTGCAATCACACTTCCCTGTCCTCTACTAACAATTTAGTGCCAGATGACAAAGGAAAAAAATTTTTGAAATACATAAAAGGCCCAGATACATTTTCACAGAGCTGGCAAAAAAGAATGACTTTGGATCTGGAGGCAAAATGCCAATAACTAGCACAGACTGCAATTCCATTCCTCGGTACATCCACCAATTCCACCCTTCAGGCCAAGCTCGTCCAACCCACCTTATTTTGTTGTTCTTGTTCTGTTTTGTTTTGTTTTAGGCTTTTAGCAACCTGCAGCCATGGTTTTTAGTTTCTGTCTCTAGTGAAAGCTGAAAAGACAGATAAAGAAGGGGCTTTATTGACCCAATCAGAAATAGAAACTAAAAACCCATGACTGTATTCTCTCTCTTGGATACCCCTATTTAGGCCATTTCCTGCTACTGATTACCTGTTGAATGAAGAATGAATGGCTGGGTGTGGTGGCTCATGCCTGTAATCCCAGCACTTTGGAAGGCTGATGTGTGTGAAGGAAGTGGAGGCGGGGAATCACTTGAGATCAGGAGTTTGAGACCAGCCTGGCAAACATGGTAAAATCCAATCTCTACTAAAAACACAAAAATTAGCCAGGCATGGTGGTGGGTGCCTGTAATCCCAGCTACTCAGGAATGTTATAAGTAGAATTTTCAATGCTGCAAAAGAAGTAGCGCTTGAATATAAATTTCCTCAGCAAGGCAAGTCACTTCTATACAAGGGTGAGGATCACAGATGGAACAATGGCAAGCACACACCTGGACAAGGAGGAGAAGGGGTACTTATGCCCTAATGGAGGTCACCCCTGCTGCTGTGTCACTCCCCTATTGGCTAGGGTTAGACTGCACTGTCTAATCTAATTCTGATTAGCTATTTTAAAAGGAGTAGGGTTACGAGCCGAAGTAGCAGGTGGGTAGTTTGGTGGGAAGGATGGTTTACAGGCAGGTCAGAGCAGGTAAGCAGGGGTCACAGCAGGTGACCGTGATGACTCTGGACCGGGCAGGGGACAGGGGGAACAGATGTGAACTACTGATTAGAACTGGTGGAAAAGGTCGTTTACTGAAACTACAAGGAAGTTAAACTTTAAAATAGAGAATTAAAGAATAAGAGAGCTGAACATACTAACATACTGATTCTTTGAAGAGAAACTTGGGGTTCACTACATCCAACAGGAAGCTGAGGCAAGAGAATCGATTGAACCCAGTGGGTGGAGGTTGCAGGGAGCTGAGATCATACCACTGCACTCTAGCCTGGGTGACAGAGCGAGATTCTATCTCAAAAAAAAAAAAAAAAAAAAAAAAGAATAAATGATGAAGAGTTAAGGAAGAGCAGCGGTCTGGAAGGATCAGCTATTTGGACGCCTCCTCATCAGAAGTGAGTCATTTACATCTCAGAGACTGTCTAGGCTGAGCGACTTCCTTTGTTTGTGAGCGCCCACCTCCACAAAGGAAATGCCTCCTTGGGAACATTTCCCATGCTATAGGGGAGGGACTACCAAACTGGGACAGAATTACTCTCCTTTCCTCAGCAAAAATGCATCTTCATACCTTATACCTTTTCTTTTCCAAAATACATCCTACTTTTCTTACCAAATTTGCATATAGAGGTGTGTTTATTTTTTTTATAGTACAATTTTTAAGTGTGGCACAGGACATGTTTACTAATCAAATACCATTCATTTCTCTATAGTAAGTCAACAATAGAGAAGTCTATACTTACGTGAGGCAATTAATGTTTCAGTATATCCCCTTGTTTGGAAATAATCTATGTATGCAATGAATATCCATCATGTAACTTAACTTAGCAAAACTCTAAGGGTGAAAGATCCCAAAGAGATTTTAGAATTATTATTATTATTATTATCATTTTTTTAGACAGGATCTTGCTCTGTCACCAAGGATGGAGTGCAGTGGCATGATCATAGCTCACTGCAGTCTTGACTTCCCAGGCTCAAGTGATCCTCCTACCACAGCCTCCTGAGTAGCTGGGACCACAGGTGCATGCCACCATGCCCAGCTAACTAATTTGTAGACACAGGGTCTCGTTGTGTTGCCTAGGCAGTCTTAAACACCTGGGTTCAAGCAATCCTCCCATCTTGGCCTTCTAAAGTGCTGGTATTATAGGCATGAGGTATGAGCCACCCTGCTCAGCCTGGAGAATTATTTTTAAACAAACATACTATAAAACATAATTATTGGTGGAAAAGTTAAACAGATGTGAGATAGAAGCTTATAAATTAACTCAGTTGTTTTTAAACAATCTTGCTTGGATTAATCATGGAAATTCCATGAGACAGTAAACAGCTAGCCATCATCTTAAATTATTTTCTTGCTGATAAACATAAAAACAACAGGAATGGCCAGGTTCAATGGCTCACACTTGTAATCCCCGCACACTGGGAGGGTGAGGCAGGTGGATCACCTTAGGTCAAGAGTTTGAGACTAGCCTGGCCAACATGGTGAAACCATCTCTACTAAAAACACAAAAATTAGCCGGGTGTGGTGGCATGTGCCTGTAATCACAGCTACTTGGGAGGCTGAAGCAAAATTGCTTGAACCCAGGTGTTTGAGGTTGCAACGAGGCAAGATCGCACCACTGCACTTCGACCTGGGCGACAGAGCAAAAACAAAACAAAACGGGAACTTACTTCACTAGTAAGCCTAGGTAGAATAAGTTGTATGTTTGTATTATATTTAATATTGACAATTCTGAAGATATGCCTATCTTAATCAAACAAAATACAAACTAGCTTTATTTACCAAACACTATCCCAGATGATATGAACTTGAAAGACATTTGGATTAGTTTCTACATTTCCGAGAGTTTTAGGAATACTTAATTTTTGCAAACACTTATTTTTCTTTAAGCAATTAAGCAGAGATCTTTTACAAATTAATTTTGGCATTACCATCTGGAGGTAGAAAAATAGTACACATCTATAACATACCTACATACATGTAGATAGACACGTAGCTTTCTGTGAAGCAGTTTCACTGTGCACTCAGTGGTTATTGACTTGTATGACTCTGGCAAGATGAGCATACACACACAAGTTACAAGGAGCAGATTTATTACTTAAAGAGAGGCAGCAAGGGGCAACACAAGCCAGTCCTCCAAGATTTGGGAAAGCTATGTGAGGTGGATGGAGTCTCATCTGCACATGCCCCACTTGCACTTCAGTTAACATAGCTGAGTCCAAAGCTTGTACTGCTCACCACGTATCAGCCAACAAGTCAAGATACAAAGTGTTGGGACAAGAAAACTGATTTTATTTCAGAGATCCAAGAGACCGAGAAATAGTGGACTAGTGTCCCAAAGAACCATCTTAAAAGGCATGAATTTTGAGCTTTTAATTTTTTAGAAATCTTTAAATATCTTTTGAGATGGGGCCTTGCTCTGTCGCCCAGGCTGGTGTACAGTGGTGCAGTCATGACTTACTGCAGCTTCAAACTCCTGGGCTCAAGCTATCCTCCCACCTCATCCTCCTGAGAAGCTAGGACTACAGGCACGCGCCACCAAGCCCAGCTACGCAATCTGGCCAACTTCTGCCCATATTGCTCCTTTAAAAAAAGTATTTCAATAATATTATCAGGTTTCAGCTGATACGCAGTAAATAGTCCTGACAGTATTGAAGGGTTTTAAAAATAGTTTTTAAAAGTAGTTTTCTTTTTTAATAAAACAATGGTATATCTGTGAAGTGACTCAAGACCAAAATCAATGTAAGTCTTTTATGGCATAAAATCAAGAAGCATTTTATGGTTTAACTCTGGATGCAGGAGGTGTCCCCAAAGATTGTGCAAAAGATACTGTCTTCCCAAGATCCAGAGCCACTCCCAAAGATAGGCAAAAGGAAGATTTAGACAGCCCACTGAGAGTTGGCCAGTCAGTAGGATGCCAGCTAAAACCAAGGAACAGCCCACATTTCTGCCTGGCCGTGTTCTCAGAGCCTCAGACGTGACTAGCTGCCTGCACAGACAGGCTCAATAACCTGCAAAACCCAGCAGGCAGACAGCCAACCCAAACTCTTAGGACACAAAAGACAACAGAAAACCAAGAGCTATTCTCCGGGAGGGTAACGATTCATAACCAATGGGTACCCTAAAACCAAATTTATAAAATTCACACTTCAAAGAACTAATGCTTACAAATGTGTTTCTCTCCTGTTAATCGGATGTAGAAAGGAAGTGACTAGGAGAAATGTTTACCTTCCACTCTTGACTGGGCACTACAGACAGATGTGACAAAGTTGACATGGTAGGGATTCCATCTTTGCCAGCTTCTGCCAGCTTTCCAAGGACATTATGTGCTGGCTCTAGACTGAGTGGGGTGTCCCAGTAGTCCCATCTTCCTCACCAGAACTGTAGGGGAGAAAAAATAATAATTTCCACTCCCCTTTTTTGGGTTCTTAGCTGGGATGCCTATAACAAAAAACATAGTATTATTTTTGAGACACTCTTGTTCTGTTGCCCATGCTGGAATACAGTGACAGTCACAGCTCACTGCACCTCCACCCTCCAGGCTCAAATGATCCTCCCACCTCAGCCTCCCAAGTAGCTGGGACTACAGGCGTGTGCCACCACACTTGGCTAATTTTTAAATTTTTTGTAGAGATGAGCTCTCACTATGTTGTCTAGGCTGGTCTCGAACTCCTGAACTAAAGGAATCTTCCGCTTCGGCTCCCCAAAGTGTTAGGATTATAGGCATGAGCCACCATGCCCAGCCAAAAAACATTGATAAGAGAAAAACAAAGAGAGGTTTATTAATATGTATACATAAGGGCCAAGAGAAAATTTTCCCTTTGCCCTCTGAAAGTTTGCTGAAAAATCACTGTCAAAAGGCAGATTAATTGGAGAAAAGGCATGCAAATTTATTAACATGCATAAGGGGGAAACCCACAGAGTGATTTCCCCTACACCCCTATGGGATTCCAAAGCGTATATACCATCTTAAGGTTACAGAAAGAATGGGGGCCAGGAGCAATGGCTGAGGCCTGTAATCCCAACGCTTTGGGAGGCTGAGATGGGCAGATTGCTTGAGCCCAGGACTCAGCTTAGATTGCTTGACCAGCCTAGACAACATAGGGAGACCTTGTCTCTACAAAAATAAAAAAATTAGAGGACCAGGCGTGATGGCTAACGCTTGTAATCCCAGCACTTTGGAAGGCCAAGGTGGGCTGACCACGAGGTCAGAAGTTTGAGACCAGCGTGGCCAACACAGTGAAACCCTGTCTACTAAAAATACAAAAATTAGCCGGGCATAGTGACGGGCACCTGTAATCCCGGAGATTTGGGAGGCTGAGGCAGGAGAATTGCTTGAACCTGGGAAGTGGAAGTTGCAGTGAGCCAAGATGACGCCACTGCACTCCAGCCTGGGCAACAGAACGAGACTCCATCTCAAAAAAAAAAAAAAAAGAATAAAGTGAACTTTTAGGGCGGGCACGGTGTCTCATGCCTGTAATCCCAGCACTTTGGGAGGCTGAGGTGGGCAAATCACGAGGTCAGGAGTTCTAGACCAGCCTGGCCAATATGGTGAAACCTCGTCTCTACTAAAAATACAAAAATTAGCCGGGCGTGGTGGCACATGCCTGTAGTCCCAGCTGCTCGAGAGGCTGAGGCAGAAGAATTGCTTGAACCTGGGAGGTGGAGGTTGCAGTGAGCCAAGATCGTGCCACTGTACTCCAGCCTGGGTGACAGAGTGAGGCTCCATCTCAAAAACAAAACAAAACAAAACAAAACAAAAAATTAGACAGATGTGGTGGCATGCACCTGTGATCCCAGCTACTTGGGAGGCTGAGGTAAGAGAATCATTTGGGCCCAGGAGGTCAAGGCTGCAATAAGCTGTGATCACACCACTATGCTCCAGCCTGGGTGACAGAGCGAGACCCTGTCTCAAAAAAAAAAAAAAAGATAGGGGCTTGGATTGTGGCAAAACAGGTTATAAGAGAGGTAGAAGAAGAGGCCGAGCTGGCAAAGATGGTCATGTTATATAGATGAAATCTCACAGGTAGCAACTCTCAGAGAGAATGGATGGCAAATGTTCCCTTCAGACCTTCAAAGGTGTCAGACTCTTGGTTAATCTTTTCTAGATCCAGAGAAGGAAAGGCCTCAGAAAAAGCCTGACTACATCAATACATATTTGCTCTACAGATGTGAATCTACCCCCCACAAACAACAGCTTTGTAGGACTACTTCTGTTTGCAGGCCCTCTGAACAGTCATCTAAAAATATATCAAAGAAGTATGTTTTGAGCCGAAATATTTTGATTTATTTCAATTCCTACTTTGAAACTAAAAGCCATGTTGATAGTTTTGGAGAGATTTAGATTAGAGATTGTTAGATAATAGAGAGGCAAAGGAGGGGAAAGACAAACTGGGATAAGCAACAACAAATAAATTTTTTAAGTTATTTACTTATGTATTTATTTATTTTGAGACAGGGTTTTGCTTTTGTTGCCCAGGTTAGAGTGCAGTGGCACAGTCTCGGCTCACTGTAGCCTCCGTCACCTAGGATCAAGCCATCCTCCCACATCAGCCTCCCAAATAGCTGGGACTATAGGCACATGCACCACGCTCAGCTAATTTTTGTATTTTTTGTAGAGATGAGGTTTCCCCATGCTGCCCAGGCTAGTCTTGAACTCCTGAGCTCAAGCCATCTGCCCTCCTTGGCCTCCCAAAGTGCTGAGATTATAGTTGTAAGCCACCACGCCTGGCCCTATCCCATATCTCCTTGAGTCAGTCTTGTAGTCCTGTGAATAGGTCAGGTTGGTTAAACAACTGTGTCTCATTCCAGGAAGTGGCTTTGATGGGGGGCTCGGCCTCTAGCAATGCCACTTCCTGGAATGGCAGAGGCAAATGGATCTTTAATAAGAGACATTTCTATGAAATAGAAGAAAATCAAAGTTAAGACTGGAATAGTATATAAGTGTATTTTTCTAGAGTCTCTAAAACATCTACAGATTGCAGTGGCAATCAGACACATTGTTCTGGATTTATATTTCAAATAAGGTATTCAGGCCAGGTGCAGTGGCTCACACCTGTAACCCCACTACTTTGGGAAGCTGAGGCAGAAGGATCATTTGCATCCAAGAGTTTGAGACCAGCCTGGCTACCATGGTGAAACCCATGTCTCTACTAAAAATACACATACACACACACACACACACACACACACACACCAGCTGGGTGTGGTAGCACGCACCTGTACTCCCAGCTACTCGAGAGGCTAAGGTAGGAGGATCACCTGAGCCCAAGAGTTTGAGGCTGTAGTGAGCTGTGATCATGCCACTGCACTAAACCTGGGCTACAGAGTGAGGCTCTGTCTCACAAAAACAAAAACAAATAAGGAGTTCAAGTGAACTCTGTGAGTAGTTCATACATTAGCAGGCATGAAAGCTGTTTATATATAAGTTGCTTTGGTGCTTTTTCCCAAAGTTTTTTGTTGTTGTTGTTGATTTTGTTTTTGTTTTTTTGAGACACAGTTTCACTTTGTTGCCCAGGCTGGAGTGCAGTGGTACAATTTCGGCTCATTGCAACCTCTGTCTCCTAGATTCAAGCAACTCTTGTGCCTCAGCCTCCCAAGTAGCCAGGACTGCAGGCACATGCCAACACACCTGGCTAATTTTTGTATTATTAGTAGAGACTGAGTTTTGTCATGTTGGCCAGGCTGGTCTTGAACTGCTGACCTCAAGTGATCCGCCCACCTCGGCCTCCCAAAGTGCTGTGATTACAGGCATGAGTAACTGTGCCCAGCCTCTCCCAAAGTTCATATTAAGTTGTCTAGCTTTGGTTAGCAGGGCCTCAAGAAAAGCACAATTTTATTTTCTAGTGATTCCAAGTCAGAAAAATGGAGAAATAATTGAAAACATTAGTTTGGAGGCTTGTGGTCAGAAAAGAATTCAGGATTCAGGCCAAATTTTAGGAAAATAATAAAAAACTCAGAAACAATGAACAGGGCTAGAATTTAATAACAGATGTACTATGGTTTTCTTCTGAAACATAATTTTTCTATTTTTTTAGGCCCCCATTTCTACCAAAGACGAATCATAGTAGGATAAATTTATTTGCAAAATACATTTCAGTCTTATTACACTTGGCCCAATTATTTGCATTAAGTGCAGCAAGACTAGTGATTGTCCATATAGGCTTTTTAAAAGTTTGATTTGCTGGAACTTTTTAATAAAGATTATCAGATTAGACTTTTAAAAGACTCTCTAGGCTAGGAAGCCAAGCCAAGAATTTGCATCAGACAGTGCTTGCAATATCTGTATGAATTCTGTATGACTTCTCTTCTCAAGGTTCCAAAATATTTTTAGTTTCCTGGGCTTATCAGAAAGTGACTGTATTAGTCCATTTTCATGCTGCTCATAAAGATATACCCGAGACTGGGAAATTTACAAAAAAAAAAAAAAAAGGTTTAATGGACTTACAGTTCCACATGGCTGAGGAGTCCTCGCAATCAAGGCAGAGGCAAAAAATAGTAAGTCACTTCTTAACATAGATGGCAGCAGGCAAAGAGAGAGATTGTGCAGGGAAACTCCCCCTTATATTATCATCAGATCTCATGAGACTTACTCACTACCATAAGAACAGCAGGGGAAAGACCTGCCCCCATGATTCAATTACCTCCCCCTGGGCCCCTCCCACAATACTTGGGAATTCAAGATGAGATTTGGGTGGGGACACAGCCAAACCATGTCAGTGACATTCTTTACTTACCTCAAGTTCAGGAATCTTGTAAAGAAGTCATGTAGACAAGGCAACAAGCCAATCTTTCCAAGTGGCCTTTTATCAACTCTATAAAGTCAATCTCAATTCCTCAAAGCATTCTGGTCATATGTGAATATAAGCCATTCCAGTCAAAGTCTTGGTAAAATAACCAGTGTCTCCAATTGTATTCTGCTACAAAAGAAAACAGATTCTTTTTTTTTTTTTTTTGTCCTTACCCTGATAAACTAGAAAACAGATTCTTAATTGAACTTACACAAATAATTATGTTGTCATAAATTAAGAATGCTCACAATTAGTCTCCAAATTCTGGAGGTATCAGGCAAATGTTTCAGTTTTGTTCAGAAAAGGAAACTTTACACAATTATTGTAAGCTACAAATAAAAAGAAAAAACTTATTGACTCTGGAAAACGAAACCTAAAAAGAATGAGCACTGTTTCAAACAAAAATGTCATAAAAATCATTTTAGGGTGAGTGTGGTGGCTCACTTTAAGGGTACTTTGAGAGGCCAAGGTAAGTGGATCATTTGAAGAGGTCAGGAGTTCAATATTAGCTTGACCAACATGATGAAACCCCATCCCTACTAAAAAAAAAAAAAAGTTAGCCAGGTGAGGTGGCACATGCCTGTAATCCCAGTTACTCGGGAGGCTGAGGCAAGAGAATCAATTGAACCCAGGAGATGGAGGTTGCAGTAAGCCAGGATCATGCCACTGCACTCCAGCCTGGAAGACAGAGCAAGACTCCATCTCAAAAAAAAAAAAAGTTAGTTTAGCTCTCTCTCAGTTTAGTCCCATGTATTCTTGTTCTGCTTGATATTGGGTTAGTAATCCTCATAAACATATCAGATTTTTTTATTTTTTATTTTCTTTCTTTCTTTATTTTTTTTTTTTGAGACAGGGTCTCACTATGTTGCCCAGACTGGTCTTTAACTCCTTGGCTCAAGGGATCCTCCTGCCTTGGCCTCCCAAGCAGCTCTGCTCTGATTAGAGGCAGGCACCACCACACCCAGCTGGCACCAACTATAAATTAGATTCCTGGAAGTTTTTTACCTACTACAATGCTATCATTTCCAAAGTTATCAGAAATCTGTATTCAAAAGTGCTTGTCTGGGTGCTTTCCATGAATCTCCCTGAAGAAGCAACAGACTATGGGTTACAGCTTATTACAAATGGTTTTTTGAGAAAAAAAAATCAGTGTAAAAATCATTATCTGTGGATGACAAAAGGCTTAGGATTGCCATGGTTAAAGATATAATTGACAAAAAAAAATTGGTTATGTCTGTGACATAAAAAAATTTAACATAATCATTATAACTGATAACATTTACTAAGACATATCAGAATTTTAGCAATCTCACACAATTTTAGAACACGCATTAACAACACATTTAGACAAATAGAACTCAGAGAAAGTTAAACACCGTTTCTTATTTGACAATGCTTCCAGTGTGATATTTACATATAAAATAAGCCTAATGTGTCTCTCTTGGACTTCCAGGGGCTCTTTTTGGAACTTGAAATTTAATTTTAGAATGTTTGTCAAACAATGAAGGTTTAAAATATTTTATCAAAATAGGATCACAGGTCACTATAAAATAATAATCATTCATTGAGCCAAAGTGATAATTGAAAGATTTTAAAAAGCAAAAACTTTATTAAAGAAGAGACTCATTTTCCCAACAATCCAAAGACCTAATAAAGACAGCATGAGGTAAACAAAATCTGTCTCTCCCTCTCCTCTCATTTTCTTGTAATATACTTAAAAGGTAAACAAAAATCTATTATTATCTCTTATTAATATTACATGAAAATCTTATTCAAAATTCTACCTTTGCATCAGTGTATTATTAATGCCAAAGCTGATTTTAACAAAACCTTATAAACAAATTCACCCACCCTCAATCAGTTTGACCATACACAATAAGATTTCCATAAACATTTTAGAACCTCTTACAATTTTTTCATTCTCTGTCTTTCAGCTTTTTATATGCATTGCATTTTATCTATCATTCCTTTTATTTCTTAAATTTATTTTTATTTATGTATTTATTTACTTATTGAGACAAGGTCTCTCTTTCTGTCACTCAAGCTGGAGTGCAGTGATGTAATCTCAGCTCACTGCAGCCTCAGCCTTCTGGGCTCAGGTGATCCTCTCATCCCAGCCTCACAAATAGCTGGGACTATAGGCATGGGGCACTATACCTGGCTCATTTTCTGTGGGGAGGGGGTTTTACTGAGTTGCCTATGGCTGGATATCTTTTTTTTTTTTTTTCCTCTGTTGCCCAGACTGGAGTGCAGTGGTATGATCTCAGCTCACTGCAACCTCCACCTCCCAGGTTCAAGTGATTCTCATGTCTCAGCCTCCCTAATAGCCGGGATTATAGGTGGCCGCTACCAGGCCTGGCTAATACATATATTTTTAGTAGAGATGGCGTTTCACCATGTTGGCTGGGCTGGTCTCAAAATCCTGACCTCAGTTAATCTGCCCGCCTCCCAAAGTGCTGGGATTATAGGTGTGAGCCACGGCGTCTGGCTTAGTCAAGAGAATTTCTAAGGCTAGCCATGCCACTATTATGTGTCTTTCTTTTCATTTAATCTTCCCATAAATACGAATAAGGCAATTGTTTAGAATAAAAAGTCTCTAAAATATTTTAAAATTTTGGAGTCTAATTTAAAGGAGCCACCTTTTGATCATTTACAATTAGAATTTCCAATGGTGTATTTATTTCAATAGCAACTCAATCAGGCCTCTTCATGAAAAGCCCGGGATGTGATTTTTGGTTGAGCATAAGTTTTTACCATTTAAGGATGAGATGCTTCCTGGAGAGGGTATAGAAGGGGCCATTTCAAAGGTTCCTCCCAAAAGAATTTCCTCCCAGGAATAGGCTAAGATAGCAAAAGACTTGTTTGTGCATACAGTGCCTATGGTAATTCATAAATTTGTGGAGGGCTGTCAGTCCCTGATCCATTAATCTGTGACCCAAAGCCTTCCTGGGATTGGACTTTCCCAGAACTAACTAGGCAACAAGGGTTGAGACAACAAAAGCCCCATTGTGATGGGACTTCCTAAAACCACTCTCCTGAGAGCTAGACATGCCTGTTAGTGGCAGATATCTACGGGTCTGCAGCAACCTCAATTCTCACCACCTCAGAAGAAAGAATTAGACCAAGGGGCATAAGGCAGAAGGAGAAACTGAAGCATGTTTTAGAACAGGAGTGAAAGTTTATTAAAAAGCTTTCAAGCAGTGGCTGGGCGCCGCTAGTGGCTCACACCAGTAATCCTAGCGCTTTGGGAGGCCGAGGCAGGTGGATCACTTCAAGTCAGGAGTTCAAGACCAGCCTGGCTGACATGGCGAAACCCCATCTCTGCTAAAAATACAAAAATTAGCCAGGCATGGTGGCGCATGCCTTTAATCCCAGCTATTTGGGAGGCTAAGGCAAGAGAATCGCTTGAACCCGGGAGGCAGAGGTTGCAGTGAGCCGAGATCGTCCCACTGCACTTCGCCCTGGGTGACAGAGTGAGACTCCATCTCAAAAAAAAAAAGCTTTAGAGTAGGAAGGAAAGTACACTTGGAAGAGGGTCAAGGAGGGAACTTAAAAGACAAGTACACAGTGTGACTTTTTGACTTGGGGTTTTATACATTGGCATACTTCTGGGGCTTATGTTACTTCTCCTCTGATTCTTCCCTTGGGTGGGCTGTCACATGTGCAATGGCCTGCTAGAACTTGGGAGGGTAGGTAGCATGCGCGTTGTGTTTACTGGAGTTGTACACGTGCTCCCTTGAGGCATCTTCCCTTACCAGTCAGATGTCCCTAGAAGGTCATATACCAGTTAAACACTTCCATTTTGCCTTTAGTATGTGTGTGTGAGCCCCCTCTCCCAACTCCTGAGATCTTATTGGAAGCTGCTGATCACCCATTTCAGGTATTTCTATGTGTTGGGAAACTGCCTTTTCCTGACGCCGGCTGTGACCAATTATTATTTTAGAGAGACAGTTAACAACCACCTGACCATCACCTGATGGTTGCCTGACATTCCCAGTTTGGGGAGGACCCTCTCCTGCCCTACTGGTGTCTCATTAGCTACCTGCTGTAACATGTTCAGAACAAAAAGTGGCTGCTTAAAATCTTCCATGTCTTGATGTGTTAGTTCATCTTCATGCTGCTAATAAAGACATACCCGAGACTGGGAAGAAAAAGAGGTCTAATAGACTTATAGTTCCACATGGCTGGGGAGGCCTCACAATTATGGTGGAAAGTGAAAAGCGTGTCTCACATGGCAGCAGCAGACAAGAGAAGACGGCTTGTGCAGGAAAACTCCCCTTTTTAAAACCGTCACATCTTGTGAGACTCATTCACTATCACGAGAACAGCGAGGGAAACACCTGCCCCCATAATTCAATCACCTCCCACCAGGTTCCTCCTACACCATGTGGGAATCATGGGAGTCACAATTCAAGATGAGATTTGGGTGGGGACACAGCCAAACCATATCACTTGAGTTCCCAGCCATTTTCAGACTGGTTACCTGACATGACCAGAAAATCACAGCCCCCACGTGATGAAGGACCAAGAGAGTGCGTCTAGTTTGTCACAAGTCAGGTTGTCAAGGACATTAAACAAGACTAGAGGGAACATCATCCAGTTTTTATTTTGGGGACCCACAGCAAAGTTTATATGCTGGTCTGATCAGAAGCGCATAACTGACCAGTCTGCAGGGCTGGCTCAAACAACAGGCTTTAGCAGGTTTTAGGTCCATGTCCTACCCTATGGTACCCCTCTGTATGACAGATCAACACAGAAGGATGACAACAAAGGAAAAGACTATTCATGGGATGAAAGGCATCACACAATATGAATATTAGTATCAAAAGCACACCAGAATAGCTACACCCAGGTCTAGTCACATGGATTCGTTTTTCCCATTAATCAAAATTTTGCAGAGAAAAAACCAATACTTTTTACTGTCTGTTCAGTTGGATTCCACAGAGAGGCTGGGAGCCTGGCTGGTTTGAAATTCTTACTTTTGCTGCCTTGTCAGTGTTACAGTCTCGCCAATTCACCACAATGTAGCAGTCTCTCATTGTGAGGTATTGCCCAGAGTTCTTGGTCTCACAACCAAGAGAATTAAGGAGTGTGGGCACAAACGGTGAGGTTGGAGCGACAGTTTAATAAGCAAAAGAAGAAAGCCCTTCACCAGGGAGAGGGGGCCCGGAAGAGGGTTGCCGTTTTCACAGTTGAACACAAAGGCTTTTATAAGAAACCTATGAGGGCTGGGCATCTCATTTGCATAAGGTGTGAATTTCTGGTAGCTCCACCCTGTCCTAATGTGTATGTGGGCCCTTAGCTTGAGTTACTCCATATTGCTTTATTCCCCTTACTGCGCATGTGTGAGGGGATGGAATTTTCCACTGCAGGCATGTTTGCAATGGGCAAGTCACCTGGGTAGCCTTTCTCATCTATGCAGCAGCGGGCATGTCTTAGGCAAGCCCCTCTGTATGAGTTCCCTTATCTTGCCTGCAGCATTTTTTTTAAAGATGTTCTTTTGTTTGAAAGAATTCAACTAAGGACCCCCTCTAACTGCCTGCCTGACTGGTTTCTTCCTTTCTCCTCTCATCAGTTCCTGAATTCCCATGACTGCAGCTTCCAGAAGAGCAAAGCTTTGGTATCCTGCTCACAGCGGCAAAACTGCAGGGGCCAAGGTAAAATTTCCCCTTTACCCTGTGAAGGTTTGCTGAAAAATCAACTAACAATAGCAGATTAATTGGAGAAAAGGCATACAAACTTATTAATGTCCATATGGGAGAGAACCACAGAGTGATTATCCCTACCACGCAAAGCTTACTTGTCGTCTTGAGGTTCCAGAAAGAATGGGGGCTTTTGTTGTGGCAAAACAGGTTCTGGGAGGGGAAGGAGGCCTGACTAGCAAATGTGGTCTTGTTATGCAGATGAAAACTCACAGGTAGCAATCCTCAGAATAGATGATAAATGTTTCTTTTGAAACCACCTTTGCAAAAATTATAATAGTGAGAAGATTATGACAGTAAAAGAGGTCTGACCTAACCAACCCCATGTTGCCTCTAACCTTCCAACAGCCCTTCATCATTCCCAGACTTAGACCAAGCTAACTTTGGGAGACATTTAATTTATAGTTTAAATGATAATAACCCTTCCCCCAAACTAAACCACCTTTGTAAAGCTAATGAGAGACTACCAGGTTAGCAGGATGTGAGCAGGCTGAATTCTGCTAAGGTGTAGACGTAAACAATCACCAGCCACTATTCTGGAGGTCATAAGGTTTGCAACTCTCCCAGTTACTCCTGCAGATAACATCACCATTATTTTTAATTGTAAAAACTGCAATTACTTTTGCACCAACCTAATAGAACCTAAGATTGGTCTTTTGAGAAATCTTTTCAGGTTTTTGCATTTTTGACCACTGATGAGCCAATGGCTCCACTCAGACCTGCTGATCTCCGCCACCAGGTCATGGGGCCCCACCTAGAAGCAGATTCCCTGGCCTGCCAAACTATCCTTTAAAAACCCTAACCTCTGAATTTTTCAGGGAGATTGATTTGCATAACAATTCAGTCTTCCACGAGGCATGGCCAGCCTTGTGGCTATTAAACTCTTTCTTTATTGCAATGCTATGGTCTCAGTGAATTGGTTTTGTCTGTGCAGTGGGCAGGAAGAACCCATCAGGTGGTTACACTTTCAGACCTTTAAAGGTATCAGACTGAAACCGCCTTTGCAAAAATCGTAACAGAAAATTATGACAGTTAAAAAGATCAGACCTCACCGATCCATCTTGCTTCTAGCCTCTAAGCTGTCTGTTCATTCCTGAGTGTAGGCTGAACTCGTCCCAGGAAGGAATTTAGTTTATAGTTTAAACTCTGAAACAAAATTGGTAATAGCCATTTCCAGGGGAAAAAAAAAAGCCCTCTTGCCTGGGGATCAGTCTGTCTTTATAGTACTAACAAATTAACTACAAGATTAGAAACTGCGGTTTAGGGGCTATGCAGCCTCTGGCTGCAAGAGTCTGAATCTCCCCAAATTGCTTCTGGGAATAAGATCACTGTTGCAAAGCCTAAGATCAGTGCCTGACATATTTTGCAGACCCTGCATTCTGATGCAGATGAAACCACCCCAACCCATAATCTGACTCAACCAGTCCTGTGATCCCATCCAGGAACAGAAGTCAGCAATAACTCACTTAGACCCCCTGTGATTTTATCTTACCCGACCACTGGGCACTCCCTACTTTGTTATAATGGAGCGAGCATAGAAAGTCAACACCAAGACAAAAGTATGCCAAATTGCAGGGTCTTTATTGCCGGCAATAAAGGTTGGAGGACTCAAGTCTCTCCAACCCGTGGCCGCGAAAGGAGGGTGTCAAGACCTTTTATACCCGTACAACCACCTCGGGAGTGAAGGTGAGGGGCTTCAGACATTCCAAGGGCTAGTAGATTCTGTAAATCACCTCCTGGGCGGAGATGAGGTTGAGGGGCTCCGGACATTCCAGTGGATTCCTGGGCAAAGATGAGGGTGAGGGGCTCCGGACATTCCGAGGGCCAGGGGACTTTTGACATTCTGATTGTTACTTAAGCGGTTCACAAAAGTCAAGATAAGCATTTGTTTACACATTGTCTGGGTAGGGTGGAAATTACAAGTCACAGGGGCCAAGATGGCGTGGGTTTGGACTGCTTACCTGTCACATTTGGGTTACAGAGAGCAGTTTCAACAGAAAGCCGAGGTGTGGTTGAGGTATGCAGGT